>JAAAYG020003707.1:0-10126 GCA_009936455.2 Tomocerus minor
GAATGTAAACAAACATCAGATGTTTAGCACACCAACCTACAAACTCAAGTCGCGGGATGGCTCAGGAGTGGCCAGGGTCGCTTTTTTTCATTGGCTAGGGTCGTTCTGTTTTCTATTGGCTTGAAGGTGATCAAGTGGTGGGAAGTGGAGTCCATAAGGAGAATACTAATAATAACTCTTCTATCTGTTCAAGGAACCAGATGCCACCAGATGGCTGTTCAGTGTTACTTTCCAGTTTGAAATCATTTGCCCTTAGTGTGTTAATTTGATCGTGATCTCCCCGCGTTAGGCGGCAGAGTTGAAAACCGTGAAGCAGAGTTGAAAATGAATAGTTAGTTCAGGAGTGCAAGGGCAACTGATACACACACAAGAAAACTTGGATTTCAGATTTCAGTTGCCGTGTATTAATTAACCCGTTACTTCCAGTAGATGTTTAACTATGAAGTTATAAACAATTAAAGTTATAATAATACTGTTCTCAGTAATTACTATCAATTTTAATTATAGACTGAAACTGGTGGCTGGAAGGAGTCGACTCCTTAGCAATTTGTAAGTGGCCAGGATTTCCTTTTATCATCTTTGTTGGTCATTCGTGTATATACAATATTCAATTTTGAGGACTATCAACTATTATTACCAATTCATATGAATATAATTATTAATAATCGTATTGTACAATAAAAATGGGCTATCAAATTGAATATTAATATTACTTACGATTAATACCGCTTACCTCTATAGTTAGTGACTAGTACGTTACCAGTCAACTTGACAGGGCAAATAGTGATCGTAGAACGAATGAAAAATTATATCTAGATTTTGGGTTTTTTCTTTCTTTAGATATTGATTGTTGGTGTATATGCAATTGGTCATTATTATTGTCACCTTAATTTTATTGATATTTAGATATATTTATGGCATAAGTAAGGTCAAATTAATTACGAAAGCCAAAAGCTAAAATAATACTAGGATCGTGTGTCGGACGTTGGGATGCATTGGTAACGGACATCGTTTTTTCTTGTGATCTTGTATCCGAATCCGATACGAATGTCAATTAGTTAAGATTCTTATAAATTCCAGGAAGAAGAAACGTGAAACACAATCGTATTGGCTTGTAAAGAGGTTTTGTAAAGAGGACAGATTTATATTTTATTGAGCATTCGTTCCTTATGCTGTATAGTTAATTTAATATAGCTGTAGTTATAAGGCTGATGTACCGGTTGCCATTTTGCCATGGATTTTCGTAGGAAGGTTAGCCACAGGAAGGAACGTTTCCAAATTATTTCACGTTTTTTTCAACTGGGTACAAAACTGACAAAGTCTGTATTACCTGCCTGCTGTGATTACAGTATACGAGCCTTGTAGCCTTGTTATACTATAACTCAAATATTAGCTAATGATGATTAACATAATTCTTTATATACCTTGGATTAATGATACAAAACAAATTGCTATTTATTTGTTAAAACAGATCGTAAATTAGGAGTGGCTGTGATCCTCTGCCCGAAGGTTCTTGTTGGCATCAATACCTTTAAAATAAAAAATGGCGACGACTAGAATCGTGTGGGCAAAATTGAAGCACGGGATAGGATGGTGGCCTGGACAAGTGACCGAAGATTTCCCATCCGACGTCACTGAATCTTTAAAGAAAAAACCTCTTGCCGTAGTAAAATTTTTCAATGCCGACGAATAGTAAGTGATCAAACATGTCTAAATACCGAGTTACAGTTAAGTTGTTAACATTAAAATGATAATTTATATTTCTATCAGAATCAAACTTATATAGTGTAAAGTAACAGCTAAAACTCCGGTTACGAATCGTAAGCAAAATCAACGGTTTTCAGTTATTCGAAAAATGTTAGTAATGTTCAAAAAATATGGGATGCTACTGGGAAAAAAGGGAACCGCGCAGCATACGATATGCAATAATTTGTTTTAACTTGTACAATCATAAAGCAGGATGAATTCATAGTAAATTTAGCCTATTATTTTGGGCTCACAATTTTCTAACAATTAATTACATCATTTACTTGTTTGCTATTATTTTCGATGTGCTCAGTGCTCATTTAATTGATTTTTACATTTTCAGCGAGCCCATAACAAGTGCCAAAGATATGATTGAATACCGAGAAGAAAAACGGCTGGAACTAATTAAAAAAGGACTGAGTAAGTCGCAAGTGCAACCCAAACAATCGACTCTTAATGCTTAATTAGTGGCATTTTTATTGATTTATGTAGTTGGTATGATTAGTAAGACATTTGAATTGACGTTTATTGTACAGCACGTTTGAAGAACCAGAGTAAAGAGGAGGCAAATTTTATACAAGATGTGAAAGAAGCCGAAAAAATTACCGGAGGTATTCATGTAATTATATTTTGTGTTATGTAAATTATAAAACGCAATTTTTCTTTTAATTTTTTAATGGTAAATAATACACATTAAGGACGACATAAAAGGATCTATATATATTTGAATTGAATGGGTTGCTAATATAATATTTTTTATGTAATTAGGAGATCCCTCCGAAGTGGATAACATAAAGAAGGAGTTACTGACGCCACAAACTCCGAAGAAGCCTAGTTATTCAGATATATTTAAGCCCCCACCAAAAGAACTTCCAACACCAGCACCTACATCAGGTATTAAGTTCAATTTCCGGAAACCATCGAAATCTCAATCTCCCCAGAAAAGAGAGCAACAGTCGACGCCCACTTCACAACAACTAGGGCCACCGAAGAAATATTCCTGTGACATTTGTGGACTAACTAGTGACAGAGTAGGTGTAGTCACTGCTCATAGAAGGAGTCATTCTTCTGCTGATTATAGCCACGTCAATGTGTCTACTCCAGCAAGAGGCAATCTAAGCTCTCCTGGCTCATCGGTGACCGGATCGACCGGTTCCTCGTCCTCCCCTGCGAAAGCCAGAGTAGAATCCCCGAAAAGGTTAGCCCTTTCTTGGATATCAGAATTTGAATGTTGAAGCCCCATGGGTTATATAGGATATGATATGATAAGCTTGTAGCTTTCTGCGTGTCTAATGTTTACAGCGACAAAAATTATTTGTTTTGAACTTTTTATTATAATGAATATTTGGGATGTTCAAAATAAAAACAGATTTCAATGACTTCATTTGATTTTAATGTATACGTTGTTTTATTAGCCCAAGTAAAGAAAAAATTCCAGCCAAAAAGAGAGGCAGGAAGAAGAAGGAGCAGGCTAAAGAGGACATTTTAAACGACTGGAGCGACGAAGAGTATGAAGCAAATGCAGAAAAGCAAAGAGAAGAAGCAGATGAATCAAATGCTCCCTTAATGAAAAAGCCCAGAACCGACAAAGAATTGTCAGATGCTTTCGAAGCCCTTCTGCAATCCACCCAGCCCACTGAAGAGGCTACAGATATTAAGGTCAAAGTTGAAGAGACAATTTGTCAAAACGATGCTTTAATTAAAAACAAACTCCTTTCAAAAGATGTGGAATTAAAACAAGAACTGACTGAAAATGAGGAATCAAAGACGCATCAAAAGAGTAATTCTGATGACCACAATAATGCACTTACATTGACTAATACTAATGCTGCAACAGATGCTTTGTCAACTATGGACTCTGAAGTCTCAGCGCCTGTTCCCATTCAGAAATGCCCATCTCCTGTCAATGTCCCTAAAGAGGCCTTGTCACCAGCTAACTCTAATGTCGAAATCCCTGAAGATATGGCAGACGCTTTTGACGCGATTATGCAATCTACCCAACCTCCTAAAATAAATAAAACAAGCAAGACGAAAATTGACGAGAAAGTATCCCCCAGTGCTGCTTTAACAATTAGTAACGACAAACCAACTCCTAAAGATTTAGATGCCAAGATTGTTACACCTAAAAAAATAGATAAATCAGAGAAAAAAGGAGAGAAATCTGGGAAAAGGGTGGATAAAGTAGATGAGTCTCCTAAACTTGATAAAGATTCTGGTCCCTCGTCGACTAAAAGTGCAGAAGAAGCGAAAGATTTAGTCCCTGTTCCGGTTGACAAGTGTCCCTCTCCTACTAATCTGCCCAATGAGCCATCTGTCTCAGTGGATTCTACACCTTTAGAAACTGAAAAGAATTTGTCAGAAGCTTTCGACGCCATCATGCAATCAACTCGACCTCCTATACTGAAAGGAAAAGGTCGGGGAAAGGGTGGCAGAAAAAGTGCTGTAGTAAATAGTGTAGAGGAACCGGCACCAGCCCCTGTACCCGCACCGATACCTGCACCGGTAACTGCGCCCAAGAATTTGGAGACAAAATCCAATACACAAAATAAAAATAAAGGAGCAGAGAAATCAAACGAGTCTCAAAAGGATAATTCTGTCAGTCAAGAAGCTGCTCAAACACCGACTAAAACTCCTGCAAAAACGGCAGTAAAAACTCCAGTAAAACCTCCCGTAAAAACTCCCGTAAAAACCCCAGCAAAACCCCCTGCAAAAACTCCAACAAAAGCCCCAGTAAAAACTCCTGCAAAGCCGGCAGTCAAAGCCTCTGCACCGGAAACCACTGAAATCGTAGCCACAACTCAGACTAACAAGGTCGTCACAGCTCCGGTCACTCTCCCTAAGGACCTACCTATGGCAGTTAAATCCACTCCCGTCGCAATTCAGCAGCCTCCTGCACCAGCAGCAATTCAAGTTGCATCGGCCACAAAACCAGAAATTGGTAATGCAAACTCAACAGTAAGTAAGACTGTGTCCCCAAAGGAACTACCTGTGGCGATCAAGTCGGCCCCTGTCTTAAGTGAACCAACAAAAGTGGCGACACCGCAAGGAGCCCCTTTTTCAGTGGCGAACTCTCAAGTTGTCAATAGTGCTACAGCCCTTCCTAAGGAGTTACCTATCGCTGTAAAGTCTACACCTGTGCTGATTGAAAGTCCCAAGAAACCGGAAATTAGTAAAAAGTCTGCACCAAAAACGCCTGTCGCTGTGGCTCCACCTGCGAAAAAAGAGAAAAAGTCTCCTCCTACACCGACTGCTGCTCCGACAGAAAAGGCTAAAGGGGGGAAGAAACCTGTACAGACATATCGGGGGAAGAAAGTGGGTGAAACGGCTCCAATTGCTGGACCGACCTCTACTCCACAAAAGGGACCCACTGCTACAGACACCGTCATCAGCAACAAAGCAGCAGAGAAACCGACCGCAGCCATTAAGCCGAGCGTAGCAAATGAAGCGATGAAAAGGAACGAAGACGATTCCATAATTCGACAAGCTTTGCAAGGTACTTTAAAATCATCTCCGGCTGAAATGCAATCCATGACTAATGCAAAACCAAATGAAATGGGGGCAGAAACGGAGACCGCGACCAGTGAAGAAGTAAATAGAGTCGCAGATCAAGTTGTTCATTTGGTGCCTGTTGAAAACCCGGATGGAACTGTCACTTACATGCTGCTGTCGTTGGGGAGCCAGGCGGAACTATGTATTGATGCTACTGAAGGTGAGTAGTTTCATTTCCATGATACTTGCCAGTTGCTGTCGTAATAAGTAAGAATATTATCGCTTCTCTCTTTCATTATATGCATTACCAGTACTTTATTTAACAATACGCTCCAAAATGACGATTTTAATTATTTATTTTGAACAGGTGCCGCCCCTACAATTGGGGAAGATGCAATTTTTGTAGACAAAGCCACTGACGGAGATACCTTTTTTGCGTCAATTACGCAACCAAATCCTCCCACCAATTCGGCGGCTCAGTCAACTATTTCTCAAAGGGTAAAATCCATAAAAAATCTTATTCTGCAGCATTGGAAATTGTTGCTAGTCTATTTAATATTTTCAAAATTTATATTTTTTGAATTACAGGCTGCTAGTGCCCCAGCACATAGTACGGCCACAGCCCAAGTTCTGCTTCAAAATCAGCTTCAAGGAATGCAGATCCTACAGTCGAATCAACAAACCAATGAAGTAATACTTTCCCATCGCCATCAGGTACTAAACTAATCGGTTGTGATTTCTGTCATCTTCATTTTTGTGAAAGTATATATCAAAATCTAAATTAAAACTGATGTATTAAATACTTAAATTTTCAGATGGAGGGGGGATCACTAATTGAAGTTTCTGGTGGAAATACCGACTCATCTCAAACGATTACAGCAGGGTCTGCAATGTTGGATTTGTCCTCTTTAGGATTAACGTCTACAGGAGCAACTGCTGGGGGAGTACCTCAATTGCAAGGAGGGTCAGAGCAGCATCAAATTGTATTTCTTGCAGAGGATGGATCAATCATCAATGCAGAAAATGTCAATTGGGCGGATTATACCGGGGCTTTTATTAATTAATAGATACTTAGTTATAACTAAGTATCTGTTAATTAATAAAATTATCTCTATACAGAAGGTGTCTTTTGCAACAGGACATCTTGTCATTCAATAATAGAAATATAATGTAAGTAGTAATTAGTTCTAGGTACACATGATTATCAAACGTAGTAGTTAATTTAGAAAATAAAAAGTTTTGTTATTTTTTTGATGTGAGTTTCTATTGAATAGGATAAAGTAAATTGAACTTAAACTTATGGTTTTTATTAAAAGTTGAATACCAATTTACGAATTGCTAAATGACTAAGTTTTGTCTAACTACAGATACCACAGTGAACTGTGTAATGCTTAATCCTATCTTATGTAAAGAAGCCAATCAACTTGCCCAAGTTGTGAAAAAAATACAAAAAACTAACACCTGTAATGACTAAATTAAAAATTACCTGATCGTAATATAGGTGGCAAATTGCGCTGAATGTGTTTCTGTGCCGCATAGTCTCAATTTTTGCACTTTCAAGACGAGTCCCCAATTTTCACATTTGTTGTTTTGCAAAATGGCTTGACTTCTTTTAGAAAAATTAGTATGGCGATATATTTTAGCGCACGCGAACGTTTGGGATTTCTTTCTAATTGATTTATTTTCCTTTAGTCTGAGTACATTAATCATAGAGTAATTGTAACTTAGAGTTCGAATCCATAATATCTGCAAAAAATATATAGCAATATAAATAATATGTTAATGCAACGACTGACACAATCCAAAAAAAACATAGAAGAAAAACGTTTCTGATAGTAACTTCACAGAATAAATGATGCGTCAAACATCGTAAGATGTATTGAAACCGTATACCTAGTAGTCTTTAGTATATCTAGAAATCTATTAATTTTGCGGCATTTGAGTTGTTTTCCTGGGTGCAAGATCCCATATTCCCACCTATACCCCAATATTTTGTCTAGAAAATACCTATCAAAGATACAACTGGCTATTTATACAGTTATGCTGTGTCTAATTATGAATACAATTATAAGGTAGACTCATTCGATTAACATTGTCCCGTTAGTCAGACCCGACAAAATGTTTTGAATCATAGCTTATCATTGTGTTGTCTGATAACATTGGAGATTGAAACACATCAAAGCCTGGTTTAGTAATTTAGTACATAGCCCGAGAAACATGGCAAGCAATAGGGGTATCATAGTCAAACCATTTTCTGCTTCTTTTTAGAAAACATTAATTTTAACACCAACAATGGCCTGGCTGATTTGAGTGCATTGATAAATATGTAGCTCATGTGCATAAGAAACTATATTATTATTTGTACCATATCTGTATCTGTTTGTTCATAATGTTGTCAACATGTTTCCCAGTTCGTTGTTATTTGGTCTTGATTTAGAATTTCTAAACTGTAACGTTCCTTTACTTTCAATGACCATTTACCACTATTGTACTGTTTTAATGTAATAATTTATGTATAGCTATAGCATTTATTTACTATTGAAGTGTAAATTGTTTGAATGCAATAAGTATTTAAGAACTGTAATGTATCTTGTAGTACACATTCTACTAAACAAAAACATTGTTTAATAAGTAAAGTTGTGTTTGAATACTACAGAATTTATAATTATGATTCAGTAGAACTTGTATGAAAGTACTTTAGGTATATAAATATATATATGTGAGATATATTGTACTGATATTTGTGTAACATCCATATTTTAGATGTAAATCTAAATAGTATTAAAGTTTAATCTAATCTAAAAAGAGATTACACAGCTTAATAATATGTACTAAATGCATTAATTGCATATAATATACTATATCTATTTGCATACAGGTGAAGCACAATTTCTTCATGTTAATCCACACAAATATTTGTTAGAAAAAAATTAGAAAAATCTGATAGAAGTCGTTTTAACTAAAACTATATTAGGAACGAAAAGACGAGTAAAAATTTTGGCGAAAGGTCGGAGAAAGTTTCAAGCAGAGTTAACATAAGAACGGAGAAAGTAAAAGAAAAGTAATATTTTCCATTCTGCAGCTATTAATACTACGTCATTAAGTTATTAGATATAAATACGTAAATGGCATATTTTATATTAAAATTAGAGACTATTCAAATTAGCATGTAATAAGGTAAATGGAAAAAGGCGATTTGAATTATGCCATCCAAAATCAAAATTTTAAACATCGGAATGGGTTTCATTCATTTGTTTCGGCAGGTCATTTTGAATCAGGCAGTTTTAGCCCGGAGCAATACCAGTGAAAGAAAGCAGGAGAAAGTCTAACAATGTGTTCAAATAGGGAAAGAGCTCATGTAAACATTACTTTATCTCTTTGATACAAATGGAGGAAAACGCTACAATACATTTGACTCTCTATTTTTTAGCATAGCACATCAAAAATGTATACCACCACTTCTGGGTCATTAAAATTTACTTTGGCAAAATTTGCTTTTACAGTAACAGTTTTTTAGGCTGCTAAATAAGGTGTACGTAATTTACCTACGTAATTTAGGTTCAAACGCAAAATACATTAACAGAACCTCATCAACTCATCATCGACAAAACTGCAAAGTGAATGACATTACATGCGAATATAAGCGACATAAACCATGAAAATATCTTGTAGAATGGTCAGAGCTTCGTCTTGTTATATTGAGGATAGGAGTATATGCATTTAATATGGATACAATACAATAATCACGTTAAACCTGTTTTATTTCCCCATTTTATGTGCTTGCATCGATCTTGTAGAGATGAGAAAGAATACACAGGAAGGTACTAGTTCTTCCACATACTCAGTTGCATTGTAAATTGTAATAACATAATATGCACACAGTGCTGAAGATAACGTAGAAAGGCTATAGATACGGCTGGCAATGTTCACACGGTGGCGATCGGTATTATATAATCTATCTCTATCCTTTCTAACTGAAACCAAAACGAAGCTAATCCAAGCACTGCAATCCACGTATATATGACGAAGTGAAAGCAGAAGGTTCAGGCAGGTAAACATCCCATTCATTGCTCCTCTCCCAAAGGGCTACATCAACTTCCCCTCGCCAATGCTGAACATTCACGAGCTCACGAAGTCGAAGCGGAGCAGGCTCATTTCAGAAGGAGGCAAGAAAAAGGAGCGACAGGGTGGAATGAGCTTCCAGTATAAATATGAAGACCGACTTGAACGGAGTCTCCCCCCTTTCGCTAAAATCCACCATTTTCCCCATTCATCGTTGTTTTTGTCGGCAACATTTCATAATTTCATTGACTGACTCTCCAAAATGGTGCAGAATCTTCAGATATCAAATCGATTTCAATAAATATTCATTTCTACTAAATGCAAAATATAAATACTTTCTGTTTATAACGCATCTAATTCATGTAATTCTTCATGGGCAAGCAAACAATTTTCTGAATCCTACCAATCATTATTTGGAATTTTCTGGCTGTGTTTCAGTCATACTAATTTTTATAGCTCTCAAAGATAAAACTAGTCTCAATATCAATCTACGTTCTAAAGAAAGATGTGTCTATACTTCAATCATTGGAAATCAAAAATTGGCTATTTGAATCAAGAGCTTGCGTCAGAAATCCTGGAATGATTTCTAACTCTGAGTATTTATCAAGAACAACTGACAGTGAAAAGGTCGATCTGGTTCCAAGAGTATTTTCCAGACTCCAAAAAACATAAGGTCTAACAGAGTGTCTCAACAAATCGCAAGTCGGAATAACGCAAGTAAGTTTTGTTAGCAGCTGTGTGATAGCTCTACACATACACTGTTATACTCACTTTTTAATTTCACACATAGTTAGGTAGGTAACTCTAGTTCAATTCAAGTTCGTCCTAG
>JAAAYG020003707.1:10226-29666 GCA_009936455.2 Tomocerus minor
CCGAAATACATTGTAACCGATGGCCTCAAGGTATACTATATCTTCGATTTTAATTATTAAATATTATATTTTAATAGCACTAATCAATTCCATGTAGCAGTGGGTCGTTTGAACCAAAATCTTTCATGATAACAACCGATTTGCTTTGGTTTACCAGGTTAGATAGATTATTTGTGCTGCTGGAAACCGGAAGCACCAGTTCAACAAGAAAAGCAGCCGCTCAACAACTTGGACAAGTACAGCGTTTACATCCGCATGAGTTACCATTACTACTTTCACGTGTTCACAAATGCCTTCGATCTCCCTCTTGGGAAACCCGGGTTGCGGCTGGAGAGGCGGTTCAAGCTATCTTGTCACAAGTTCCGCAATGGTCTCCACCTCCAATCGATATTAAAACCGAGTCAGATGAACCACAATTCTCTGAAGGTTCATGCCCTGACACTGAAACAAAGGTGATTAAAACAGAAGAAGGAAGCAGTCCTAATGTCATCATTACAGTGCCATCATCAAAAGAAAAATTGACATTTGAGAAGTTTGACATCAACCATTTACTATCAGTGGAATCTAATTTCCTGATGGCATCTGAAGCGAAAGTTTTTGAAAACCCAGATGCAGTTAAAGCCAATTGCAAAACCTCAGATCCTGTACTACAACGAAATTTGATAAATAAGCGCCTAGGATTAGATATGGCAGAGAATTTTGGGATTGACACTTCAGATATCATCACTAATGAAGATCTAGTGGAAGATGATGCGTTTGAAGCAAATGCCACATCACGCTCATCTCCTCCTGCCAAATTGGAAACATTAGCTAGCAATTTAAATTTATTCGACCCTTACCTTGATGAAAAAATGAGCTTAAGTTCTCGAGAAATTAATCTGGCCAAACGTCGCGCGCGGAAGCAAAAATCCCGCGAAGCCTTAGACTCACAATCGGGGGAAACAATGCAAGGAGGGGCCGGGCTTAGTGGTGGCTCTGCCAAAAAATTGAAGAGGGAAGACTCTTATCTTCAAGAAAACAATGGGATTGACTCTATCAACAATATGTTTAGTATCGAAGAGGGACAATGGCCACTTGGTGGCTGGGTTGATGTTTTACTAAACGACTTGTTTAGTCCAAGTTGGGAGATAAGACACGGCTCTGCCACCGCTTTGAGAGAAGTCATAAAGCTTCATGGAAATGGAGGTGGAAAGTACAGTGGGCAACTTCTTAAAGAGGTAAAAGGAAGGAATATTGTTTAAACCCTTAAAATTACTAATATAAAATAGTATTAAAAATAATGAGTCTTATTTGATTCTTCATCTTCTCTAATTTTTCAGATGTCTTCATCACACGATGAATGGTTAGAAGATATTACGCTGAGACTAGTTTCCGTTTTGGTACTTGATAGGTACGTAAAATCTTACACATTCCATGAACTAGTTTTGAAAGCGCATTTACGTAGCACATACCTGTTTACATAGAATAGTATATAGTACGAAAAGAGTGACAATATTTTTTTCAATCTTCTACGAGAAACTTTTACAACATTTGTGTGGTTTACATGTAAGTATTATGTGCATCGGCTCATCATTATGTTGTTTTTAATTCAATTGCAGGTTTGGGGATTTCATATCTGATCAAGTTGTAGCTCCTGTCAGAGAAACATGTTCGCAATGTTTGGGAACTATAATTAGTTTGATGAGTTCCAGTTCAGTCACATCTTTGCTCAACATATTGAATTTACTATTAGATCAGAAATATTGGGAAGTTCGACATGGATCTCTGTTAGCCATAAAATATTTATTAGCAGTGCGTAAGGTATGTGGTAAACTAAACTGTAATTCGTGCCACTAAATAAATGAAAATCAGTTATTTAAGTGATTAACAAAACTTTTCTTTCAGGATTTAGTGTCGATACTCCTGCCGCAAGCATTTCCTTTCGTATTTAAGAGTTTGTCTGATGGTGTGGATGATGTATGTGCTGTGGCGTCATCTTGTTTGATCCCGGTTGCCGATGATATGGTGAAGATTTTGCCAAATGAATCCCCGAAGGTGGTCAGCGTCCTTTGGGATTCTCTAGCCGACTTAGATGACTTGTCGTCTGCCTGTAACTCAATAATGGGCTTATTGGCGACATTGTTAGCGTATCCGACTGCACGAAGCAACTTGCGTCAACTGGACATCCTAATGCCGAGACTGTGGCCCTTCATCCATCACACATCGTCATCAGTCCGAAGATCGGCATTGCTAACCCTTCAGAAACTTACAGAATTAGACCCGAGTGTGTCTCCTATGAGTGTAGGGCCTTTGCAAGAAACACTCCGGCACGTTTTTCAAAGAGCCTTGGTTGAACACATTCAGGAAGTTCTACGTCTGATTCCTCGAGTGTGGGCAGGCCTACTCAAATCAAGTCGACTAGACATACTTCTCTTAGCGGCATGTCCTCTAGTGAGCACTTGGCTCTGTTTGGCCATGCAACCTCCGAGACTCCCGATTGAACCATCTTTGTTAGTGTCTAAAAATGTCAAGTCTGCCCGAGGAAGTTCGTCATCTGGCGAAGTGACTCAAAAGGTTTACATGAGTTCCAGTGGAGATGGAGATCCTCACAGATTAGCACAAACTCGACTCATTCTGGCGGAAATGCTGGGTAATCTGACTCCGTACATTGTTAAGCCATTACCTCCTGGAGTAATAGGAGACCCTCCTATTGAATTATTTGTACGAATTCTCATGGTACATCTCAACTCCCGCTCTGCTCTACAGAGAAGTGTCACCTCTTTGGTCATATCCGCTTGGCCTACATCACAAGACGCAGCTGGAGAGAAAAAAATCTCAGAGGGAACTCCTAGTGGACAAATAGTCCCCAACAATTCTGGAATGCAGAAAAATCATCCGGGACTGGAGAAGAAATTAATAGAATGCCTCAGTGAAAGTGTGTACTTCGATGAAATTGCTTTAGGCTTCACCAAATTGCAAAGCGAGTGCCGAGACTTTTTAGCTACTCTCAAGCATTACAAAATCCCACTGAGCAGAGAGCTAGAAGGGAATTCAACCATGAGTTCCATCCCTCCCATCTTGACCTTTGACCAAGTTCAGTCTCTATGTGGCGCGCACATTATTCAACTCATACAAAAGCACATTAAGAAGACAAAAGTTGTTGACACGCTCCTTGAAAGACGTAAAACGATATTTGGGATGTGGTCAACCACAAATGCAGAATTTGCCGCACTCAACAGAATGTAAATGACCTTTGTATTTTAATAGATTTCAAATAGTAACAGGAAATATTATTTATCAATAATATATATATATTATGGAACATTTGAACTAAAAACTTTATTTTGTTCTTTCCAGGACACTAGCGGCTATATCTGGGGCAGTTTGTAGTCTAAAAAGTTATCTTCCTGAGAAACTGAATCCTGTTGTGAAGCCGTTAATGGAAGCTATTCGCCGAGAGGAAAACGAACTGTTTCAAAGAGCAGCAGCTGGACATTTGTGCAACCTCATGGAACTGGTTTTAGACAGAAATCCATGTCCAATCCCAAAGATCGTTCAAAACTTAACTGCTAACCTTTGTTCAGACAACGACTACACACCACCAATCGACGAAGAAGCAGGAATCCTCTCATTGTCAAATTATACTTCACCTAACGATTTAGGATCTTTTTCTCTATCTGTCGGTGTCAACGTTTCCAATAACGCCAGTAATGCAAGTACCGTTGGTGCAAACAAGAAATTGACGAAAGCAGAAGAACAGGCTCAATATGAACTGAAAAAGACGGCAATTGTGGAGAGACGGGGAGCAACTTTTGCACTTACAAATATCGTCCGCCGATTCGGTTCTGAACTCCCTAGTAAAGTCGCCCGTCTTTGGGAACTCACGTTTGGAATCTTGGAACGCTCAGAGGGTATAGCCAGTAAGTCTTAAACTTTCTCTTACATATCTTATGTGCAATATAATTAGTCCAGATCACATTGCCATTTCGAAACATTGATAACATTGAAAACTAATTTCATGAATTATAACCACTTCTATGATTAATTTATTTGCAGAAGAGAACAAAGAAAATTTAAGAGAAGTGATTGATAGTCTTCAAGTTTTAGAAATCATATCTTGCCATTTTCATGAAGATCTTTTTGAGAAAGTTGAAGCTTACATAGAAAGAATTTGTGCTCTGCTTGGTCACCATGTTCGTGCAATTCGGCACATGTCTTCAAGATGCTTGTCAGTATGGGCATCTATAATGCCTGAGAAGGTGATGCCAATTGTGGCCACAACCGTTCTACCTCTTCTAGAAGCCTCTGACGATGTTACTAGGCAAGGAGCTATAGAAGCCATTTGGTGGATTGTTGACAGACTTGGTCTCGAACTACTTCCTTACATCGTCTTGTTGGTTGTTCCTGTTCTTGGCAAGTAGCCTCTTATAAAAATTGTGTTAAACTTAATATCGTGACATAAACCTTTATTCTCTTTACTTATGTCCACTGTTTCTTTCCTTTAATCTCATTCTATAGGTCGAATGAGTGACCAAGATGATTCTGTTCGCATGCTGGCTTCTTTGACATTTGCAACATTAGTGAGGCTAATGCCATTAGAGGGAGGAGTCCCAGATCCTAAAAATCTACCACCGGAATTAGCACAACAGAAAGGAGAACAGAGGGAGTTCCTGGAACAGTTATTAAATCCTACCAAAATCCCCGAGTATACCGTATGCGTACCTATAAATGCTGAATTACGGCCTTATCAACAAGCAGGAGTCAATTGGCTGGGATTCCTTAACAAGTTCAAGTTGCACGGAATACTTTGTGATGACATGGGCTTAGGTAGAACACAATTTTTTCTTGGCTTTACAAATTATTGGAATTTCAAATTTAGAGATAACAGTAATATTATTATTGTTCTGTAGGCAAAACTCTTCAAAGTATCTGTATTCTCGGAAGTGACCATATGGAGAGAAGTTTGAAATACCAAAGCAATAAAAGTCCAGATAGCACGCCACTTCCGTCGATTGTGATTTGCCCTCCCACTTTGACGGGGCACTGGGTCTATGAAGTGGAAAAATTTATTTCCCAAACATACCTCAATCCTCTTCACTACCATGGACCACCAATTGAACGGAACAAACTGAAGCCAAGGCTTAGCCAACATAACCTTGTAGTTGCTTCCTATGACATCGTCCGAAATGATATTGATTTCTTCTCTTCTATCAAATGGAATTATTGCATCCTGGATGAGGGACATATTATCAAAAATGGAAAGACGAAAGTAATAAAAAAATTTAAATCCATTCTTATTTACAGTTTCAAAATAATATTAGTGAAAAATGTACTTTAATTTGATTTGTAGATTTCAAAAGCCATTAAACAGCTAAAGGCCAATCATCGACTCATATTGTCGGGAACACCAATCCAAAATAATGCCCTTGAATTATGGTCACTGTTCGATTTCTTAATGCCTGGATTCTTAGGGACTGAGAAACAATTTTCTTCACGATTCGCAAGACCAATTTCCTTAGCTCGTGATCCAAAGAGCTCTCCTAAAGACCAAGAAGCAGGAGCTTTGGCAATGGAATCCCTTCATAGACAAGCACTTCCCTTTTTGCTTAGACGTCTCAAAGAAGATGTCTTGCAAGATTTACCTCCGAAAATTACTCAGGTATTATATATTTCATTTAAATTCACTTTATGTTGTTTCATATTCTACAATTATTTAATATGTGAATCTATTCCTAGGATTATTACTGTGAATTGAGCTCTATACAAGAACAACTGTATGAAGATTTTTCTCGAACAAGAGCGGGACAGAATTTAAGAGACAACTTTACAAGTGTGGATGATCCTTCTAAACACTCCCATATTTTCCAAGCTTTGCAGTACCTTAGGAAAGTATGTAATCATCCTAAACTTGTGTTAACTACTCAGCATCCCAAATATACGACTGTGATGAATACTTTAGCACAAACCAAATCTTCGCTGAATGATATAAATCACAGTGCCAAACTCCCCGCACTCAAGTAAGCCATTACATGGTTTAAATTAAACCAAGTTTACTTATTCTGCCAAATGAGCAATAATCCTAATTATGAAACGTCTTTTTTGTAGACAATTACTACTAGATTGCGGGATTGGTGTAACTAGCGGCCCTGCTGATGAGGTGGATGTCGTTAATCAACATCGGGCTTTAATTTTCTGCCAGTTTAAAATCATGTTGGATATAATAGAACACGATTTATTCAAGTGAGTAGAGGAAATATTCATTTTAAGGGGTGTTTCATGTTTTACACTTACAAGTGCATTTTGATAGAAAATGTTTGTATTGAAAGGATCCATATGCCAGCTGTCACATATTTACGACTTGATGGAAGTGTCCCTGCTGGGCAGCGACATTCTCTTGTAACTCGTTTTAATAATGATCCTTCAATTGATGTTCTCCTGTTAACTACTCAAGTGGGAGGTTTAGGACTGAATCTTACTGGAGCTGATACCGTGAGATGAATAAAAAATAAATTTTCGTCCTTCTATTATTTGGTTATGTTATTTACAATGGGCTATGATGACTTTTGTTTCAGGTGATATTTGTGGAACATGACTGGAATCCAATGAGGTAAGTTAATTACTACTATCGACAATTGAGTTTCTACAAGAAATACCTTAAAACAAACAAAACTAACGAATTTGAAATTTTATAGAGACCTGCAAGCTATGGACAGAGCACATAGAATTGGCCAGAAAAAGGTTGTAAATGTGTACAGACTGATAACCCGTGGAACGCTGGAAGAAAAAATTATGGGGTAAATTAAATTGCATATTTTGATAACAAATTATAATCAGAAGAAAATGGCTAATCATTTTTGTTTTGTTTAACAGACTTCAAAAGTTCAAATTGATGACTGCTAATACTGTTATAAGTCAGGAAAACACATGTATAGAAACAATGGCTACAGATCAGGTAATTTTCAGTCATTTAATTTATACATTCAGTTATCTTAGGTAGATTACCTATTTTATTGATTTTTTATGTTGTCTTGAACAGCTACTTGACTTGTTCGTGTTGGAGGATAACAAAGACGACAAGAAACAGAAAAATAAGGAAGATTTGGGAAGCATTGTAGGAGCATATAAAAATGTTTTGGAAAATATGCCAGAATTGTGGGAAGACAAACTATACGAAGAAGAATACGACCTATCCAGTTTCATAAAGAATCTTGGAAAGTAGTTCGTTGATGGATTTTGTTCACTGAAGGAGTTAAAAATAAGACTTTTGACATTTATACACAACTACTGTTGTTCTGTTATTCTTTGCTGAGGAAAAACATACGTACTGGTAGGTAATAGTCATAAATAATGGCGTTGCAAGTATCACAATTTTGTTGCAGTGAATCGATCAATACGCTTTTTGGTAAACAGAAACCAAAATTTTGTTAATGTTACAAGCTAAGTTTATCATAAATTGCATATTAGTGGCAAAGCAATTTAAAAGTGAATAAAGATTCATTGTTCAGTTTAAGCCACAAAACTTGTCAACACAAGGTTTGGGCCACAAAATGCAATTGTGGAAGAAAAACTCTGTTACATTCTGAATACGTATCTGAATATAAGTTTACTGTAGTGTACGAAAATTCTAAGAAATATTATATTGCCGCTGTTTTCACAATTTTCAGTATCTAATAAATGTAAAAGCAAGTTTTGGTACTCAGTTAACTAAAATTTTCAGAAAATATGGGAAATAATTTGTTTGTTCATTCTTATTTATTTACTAAAGCATATCAAAAATCATGAAATGAAAGGTTTTGCCGTAAATTTCGTCCGTTAATTGCATTTCCCAAGAAATATTAGTGAGATGACAATTTCGACATTCGAAAGTTGGAAAATTGTCTTTTATACTTATACCAATGTTGGTTAGATTATACGAATGAAAAGATTTAATGGGTACAGGACAAACAACCAAAATATGTTATAATAAAATTCTCTCAAGTCCGTTTTATTAAAGAAATAATTAGTACTATTTTATATTTAACACGTAAATTAATTACTTTTTCTCATCTTCTTCCAACCTTTACCGAATTTACTTTTGTCTTTCTTGCCTGTGCCGTTAGGTGTTTCAGGATCCTCACCAAGTCTTTTATTTCCAGTTTTAACACTGACCGACAATTTTGGAGTGGCTTTTGAACCGACACCAGTTAAGGCTTGCGACCAATCTGATTCACTTCCTTTTATAGCATATTGGCTTAGATCATCTTTCTTGAGTCGATTTAATTCTTTAGCTTGCTTTCTTCCCAACTCTTTAGCAGCTTCGTCCATTTCATTGGATAAACTTTCAGCAACAGGCAACATCTTGGCTGCTTTCGTCGCATCAAATTGATTTATCTGATTTTCAAGGTTCTGCTCCAAGATTTTGTTCATGTAGTCAAGAATTTTCCGGATGGTTCTATTAAAAAGTCCAAGAACCTGTGTCCCAGCCAAATCTAATTCCTTAGCTAATTCATCGACTGTTTTGTGTTGAAGACCGATACCCAACATAATCGCAGATTGAACAGCAGACAGCTTTGTACTTCCCAACTTATTTAGAAAATATAAACGACTAAGAATTGGGACTAAATCCATAATCAAATGGTAATCAGCCATATTCCTTGTGTAGAGATCTAATCGCTTCATGTCGTACGAAGTTACCTCTAATTGCAGTTCAAAAGGACTAATATCTAAAAAAAATTAAAAAATGCTATTAAAAATTAGGTCAGTCTTACTTCATTTAATAATTATGACGTACCATATTATTTATTCTAATGATACAATATTTATTATTAACCTTCGGGGGATTCCATTGTGAAATTTTTGTTTTGTAGAACACTTAGAGCCAAAGAAGATTTAAATGTACGGAATCGGAAGGACAACAACGATATGAAACGTCGACGGAAATCTACCCAAAACTCCTTCAGCCAACTGGTTTCCGACTGCTTCGTCGAATCATTTTCCAAAACTTTCAGCATTATCGCTGAATGTTCTCCAGTTAAATCATTGCACGTTTGTCTATGCATATGCAAACATATACGTGTGTTAAAAACTAATAATATTAAAAATAAATAAACTTCATAGTTGCTTTCAAATATAATTAAAAAATTCTAACAATAATACCATTACTCAAAAAACAATTAATACCCATTAAATTATCGTTTACCTTAAGTACACTGGAACAAAACCCGCTCGCTTCCAGAATTTTAATAACGGCGTAGTTAGGCCATATGAAACTCCTAAGTAGTGTAAAGGCTCTGGTGGTCTCTCACTCAGCTTAAGCAGCAAAGGTGGCAAATTTTTTCTAGGAGCTATTAGAAAGATAAAGTTATTGGAATACATTCATAATTCCTGTATGAATATGCTGACACTGGCAGACTATGGTTTACTTATTGTGAACATTATTGTCAGTATTATAACACTTTTTGTCCCCTCCAGAAACTCTGCCGTCTAAACTAAAGGAAAACCAAGACAATTCATTCAACCAAGACAAAAATCTTGGTAGCAGCAGAATTCCTAAGTAGACGGCTACAGTTCCCAGAGGAGGTATATCTACTTTAGCACACTAATGACTCAAGCACTCTTTATCAAATAAAGAATGGATCTAAGGAGCGTGCAAAAAAACAAAAATAAATTATCTTATTTAAATACGTTAAACAAGCACTACTCAGTACCAATAGTCTCTTGAAGAAGTCCAATTGTTTCATCCTCGACTTCATCTACTTTTTCAAGCACTTTGGGAGTTTCATTCATGTCAACAATTTTCATTTCATAGTATTGCTGAAGTTGCTCGATAGCCCGCGAACCGTAACCCATCTACGTCATTATAAAACGTACAACATCAAACAACATGAACAAAGTAATATTATTTAACATTACTAATAAAATAAATTTTAAATGTACGTACCCCTTGGTAGTCCGGGTGTGTAGCAATTCTGATGATTCTAGCCCCAGAAAGGGAAGGAAATCCTTGATCTTGATACTGTTGGGCGACGGTCCATGGAATTAAGTCACCCGCTGCTCTCTTTCCCCTTCGGAGTCCATCTGTGATGCTCTCCTTAGATATTTCCCCTTCCAAGCATACCTGTACCACGCAAAGTACATCAGGGATCTCCTTTTTGTCTTTTTCTACAGGACCTAACAGGCAGAACAAATGATGTGCTGGAGCGTCTGAAAGTATCTGCAAATCGTTTGGGGAATTCTGCAATATAAAAAGAATAATTTCAGTTTTCTTTCAAAATACACTGGATGCAAGCCTCCTTACGTTTACTGTCTGAATTGATGAAAATTTCAAACGATGTATGCATGCTCAAGCAAAAATATAAAATAGCCTGCTTCCATAAAACTTTTATATTTAAGACTAGCAGCAAGACTACCTTATAGTGAGATGCGACGTATAGAGACATAAGCTTTTGAAGGAATAATTCCGATGCTTTATGATAACAGAATAGAGTATCTCTGTTGATGTAGTACAGTTCACAATATTTCGGAGGAGGACACCCGGACTGTAAGGGCTCAGTGAGAGTGGCGTCTAAGCAAAGGAGGTTCGTCAACCACTCTTCCACTTTATCTCCCGGCTTGTAACGAATTGATTCCTCCAAAGTCAATTTGTAGACCATTCTGCCTTCTGTCCCTAGTGCCGATTCATCTGATGGCTTCTTATCCCCAACGGATCGACTGTGATGTTGAACTTCATCTAGCAGTTTCAATGAGAGCGATCGACCAGTGCCTTCGTAACCATTGATTGTCGAGGCAAGAAAAATCATATGTGGTCCAAATAAGGATTTAAGAAGTGGTAATGGAATGGCAGCCGCCTCGTCAACGATCAATAGTTCTGCATGACTCAATTTCACTCCTTCCGATGGCAAGATGTACTGCAATACACATAGTCACAAAGAATTTAAAATCAACGCAGCATGCAGAATATATTCCAATGTTTTGGAAATCACACATCAAAATAAAACGACGAAAATGTTTTAGGTACACCAGCTTTGTAATGGTTATAAGTATTATTTCAGCTTGTGTGCATAGTCACTATGAGAAATTGGCCTGTACCTGTATTGTTTGTCTCCGTTCATGGAAAACGTCAATTCTAACAATTGCTTTGCCAAATTCAGGGTCCGAAGATTGCGTTATAGAATAATGCGAATGTTCACGATATTCCAAAACTTCAAATCCTATATTGTAAAATATTTACATATTAGGTTACATGATAGTTGCAACTTAGTGAAAAGGAAATCTAGTTAATTTTTTAATTTACCTTTAAAAACGAAATCGAAAAATGTTCCCAAATTTTCGGGGCTCGGACTGGTAACATAAATATTAGTGTAACCAAACGCAATCGCTGAAGCTACCGACAAACCCATGGCCGCTGATTTTCCTCTTCCTCTAGCTGCTGTTAGTGATACGGTGACGTGCAACTTCTTTTCAGATAAAACATCAACAAATCTTAGAAGCGCCTTTGCCTGCAATTATTAAAAATAGTTTATAGACTTAACAGGCACAGCGCAATAGGCTTACGTATTGGTTGAAATTTTGATTTTGACATCAAAGATTAGTGCAATAAAATAACCAAAATAAAATGTATGGAGTACAAACTTGATCGACTGTTTTGCAGCAGTTAACGATGACTCCGATTGGCTGACTTTCTCGAAGACTTTCCTTTAATTCGTTCAATTCGATATCTTTTGAAGCCCCTCTGCCCTCGAGTGGAGCTGCAGAGATTAAATTGGTAATACTGCATGACAAAGGTAGTACGTGAAGACTATCATCCAACACAATACAACTTTCACAAGAGCCCAAGGAGAGAATAAATCTATAATATTGAAATCAAATTATATTAGCTCATATAGAAATTATTACCCAGTGATCGAGTGGTATGCATGCATAAGATTCTACTTGTAAATGTACATACCTTTCATTAAATCTTCCTACAACATCTTGATGTGACTCTGTTCTAAAACGGCTGTGCACATCCATATTCATAGTATACAACTGTTTTAAAGATTCTACAGATCTCAAAAGAATAACAATTATTCCTCCCCCTTCGACAGTTTCTATTGTTCTAGCTAATATATTAGGAGTCATTGCTTCAAAATCTTGGAGAACACACATCCCAAATGTATTTCCCAATATTTTTTGCGTTTCTGAATAGTAGCAGTAGCGAATATTGGTGGAAGCTATGAACAGCTCAAATGGATCATCTTCGTTCACAGAAATCTGGCCAGAGCGAATTTTCTTTTGCAACTGCCTCATCCGTTTTTTGCGGTGGCTGAAATAATTACACAATTAATAATTTAATGCTTCTCCATGCATGATAAACATGTTTTGTTTGACCTCTTTTAACTAAATAATTTCATTTTTTAGAGTTATGTCTTCACAAATGTCATGTACCTGCTAAATCCAAGTTCGCTTTTATAACACCATAAGACATTTGGCCTGGATTTAACTTCTGCTTTAGAAAGTATATGATGAAGAATAACAACCTGAAAAGGTGATAATCGATTAATGATTATAATGATGAATAATTTTATTGATGTCAAATAAACTTATAAATTCAGAAAAATCTGTCGAACCTATTGGCGATTTAAAAAAATCCAATGATATTGAAATCAATGAAATAATATTAATAAATTACCTGATCTCGTCCTTTATCTCCCACTAGGCAGAACATAGTCCGATGGCCCATATGAACACCATTTTCGATCAGAAGCCGAATTCTACTGTCAATTTTTTTCCTATTAGTTTTTGACGACATCTTAAAGTTTACTCCCTTTGCTTTCCTGCAACAAATAAGTAATATCAATAAACCAACATTCAAATCGACTTAACAAGACGCAAACACTGATGATCTGAGCCGACTGATTACTGATGAATATGACAACTTAACTGAAGACGTACAACTTCGAAAACATTGAACATAGGACTTTCAGCTTTATAATCGAAAGATAAAAAACATCCCCTTACCTCTGGTATAGAACAGTCACTGAACACTATGACACTAAAATAAAAACTAATGAAATCAAAGCGCACTGATTATTTAGTTAATTTTTCTCTTTACCGATAAAAAACGCAATCAGTATGTAAAAAGCAACTTTGATGCATGTGCAACTTCGTGGTGCATGCTGGTGGTAAACATTTTTGGAAAGCATAGCCCGCCTAACCAACACGTGGTATTTCTTTACAAGTATTAGATTTATTCGTCACTTATTTTAGTACAAGATAATTTCTTCTTGAGCAATGCAAATAACTAGAAAAAGGCGACAAAGAAAACGATTACAAACTTTTTGGAATTTGTTCCAGCATACAGATATTGTTGGCCATAAAACTAAGAAGTTCATGAAAAATGGTTTAACTGAGATAGCAAATGGTCAATAAACTGTTTTCGTAATATAAAATACATACAGATAAACTGTCAACCCTTATAATATCTGATCATTCATAAAGATACACATACTAACAAAAAGTCACAAAATCGCAATGGACTAAAAATTAAAAACAAACCAAAATTAAACATTTCTTACTCAATCCCGCACTGCGACAATAATACCGCTCGCTGCAAGCATAAATTAATTTACCTTTAGGACTAAAGAAACTGCCCTAAGTTTTCGAAATTAATTCCCGTCTCTATAATATTACCCCCATGCAGTATGAGATTTTTGGATTGGAGATTTTGATATGGGATTATTATGCATATACTAATTACTTAATATATTATGATGGTTTTCAACTATTTTCTAGATTGCAACATTAATTTATTTTATTAACCCTGATTTTTACTGAGTAGTCAATTGAAAGTTGTATATACAAGTAGCCGTAGCAGTTACATGATATTTTATTGAATAAATATTTTCCTAGATTCTTCGTACAGATTATGTGTTTTACAGAAACTGTCTTTTCAGATTACGCTTTAGCGTCACGGCACCATGTCGGTGTGTTCCTTCCAACATGATAATGGATCCACTGATTCAGTTCAGTTACCCGAGAATATACTCCAGGCCTGTGTTACGATAAAATATTTGATGTTGTTAGAAACTTCATATAACTTTCATTTGCAGTTGCATATTTTTCTATTATAATAATTATAATTTGATAAATATGATGCATATTTCAACGTTTAAAAACAATCAAAAAAGTAACCTGTTCGCTAAAGCACATCCCTCTCCCTGTAAGAGTATGTAAATAATTTTATGTAATAAAATGAATCTTTATTGAATTTATTTAAAAATACATCTTTGCAAATGTCTAAAAGAAAAGCCGATTGAGCTGACACAATGGCCTTCTAATTACGGCTACAATATGAAAATGGTCCTCACCCAAGAAACAATACCAAATTGTTCAAACTGTTTGTTAGGCTTCTGTCTAACCAAGGGTCCTCCAGAGTCACCCTACGATTAAATTAAATTCGATTGAAATTCAGGGGTAAAGTAAAAATATAATATTATGTTAAAGTTTTCCAATTTCTTACAGTACAAGCGTCCTTAACTCCTGCTTGGAATCCAGCGCATACCATTCGCTGTGTTAACGTATATTTGGGCATGATTTTTCTGCATTCTTCCAGGGCAATTGTTGGGACACTCAACTTTTGTAGAAGCCTGGTTGATGCTCCAGCATTCTGATCGCCTGATAAATATTTGATCCAAATTAATGATTAACGTTTGCCAAAACAGTACCAAAATTAAGGAACTAAAACGTAATTTGCTCTAAATATTAAGAATTTTAAATGAAAGTGTATACCAAGACCCCAGCCAGCAACTGTAGCAGTAATTCCGTTATACGTTTCTTCGCTTCCAGGTTTAGGTAAACATATAGGAGTAACAGAATTAGCTCCTGTCAAAGGAATTTTTCTCTTCAGACGAAGCAGAGCTACATCGTAATCGTATCTGAAATTTAATTTTAAATAGTACTATTTACTGGTTATTAAATTTCTGGAAAGTATTTCGGACTAATTGTCAAAAACTCACTTGTCTGTAAATAGGGGATGATTAATAATTTCTGCAACTTCGAATCTTTGGGAGCCATCTTCTTCGTCTGTTAAGTTCTTCATGTTCCAACCTCTAGCTTTAATGGATCCTTCAGCACTATTCAGAAAAAAATCATTAAATAGAATTTTGCGAAATACTCCAGTAGCTAGTCGTAATCGTTAATGGAGAATAATGATTGATAATTTTTTGTCTCGATGCTTGTTAAGAACCCATACATAAATTCATTCTGACTATGAAAATCTGAAGGGGAACTTTTGTACACATATTTCGAAAAATTCAACGTTTCGAAATTGAACCCGAAAAAAATACGGATATTTAAACCAATTAGACCCCACAGTTAAGTTTTCAGGCGTTTACTGGCATGCTTAATTTGAAGCTAAGGCGTTTGTCTACATTTGCAACTTGAAAGACTAAAAAAGACACTGTAAAACCGAAATTTATCCGGTACATTTTGTTTTTCTAGTCTTTCTTAGTCACAATTTGTGACTCACAAACTCACAATATCTTATTGTCAGAAGACTATCAATCCGACGAAGTCCTTTATTATGGAACTCAGAATCAGCACTCCACATAATTAGACCATCTGACTGAAATGGCCAAAATGGCAATGAATCCATTAGCCAGCAGAAATTACTTTTTCAGTTTTGTCCAATATAGTAGCCAAAGTTAGTCAGTCATAAAAATTGACTGGACTGTTGTGGTACCTGTGTGAGACTAGCACTGATATAGAAATCGACCTTATGAATACAATTGACCCATGGTCCATTGACACATTTTCATGTCTTTTTTGACATCGCCCAACAGCAAAAATGATGAGAAGAATGAATATTATTTCCAAAACAACTACCTAAACAGTATTGTCATAATATATTAGGGTTTCATGAATACAAGGAAAAAATACTCTAATTGTTTGCATTAAGTTCACAATACCATTTTCTAATACTGTTGTTCCTATACAAAGTAAAACATTGAAGTATATAGGTATATTTATATATTGTAGTTATGCTATAAAATATATCTACCCAAAGAGTTCCACACTCATACAAAAACCTTTGATGCCTTTGAAACAACGTAGTGTTATTGTCAACGTACCCCAACTCTTTTGACGCAGTTGTATCCTGTCGTACAACTGTCATGTCCAGTAAATGTGCGTGAACCAACACCTCTATTTCGGCTGGAGCTGTATAATGTAATACCATAAAAATAATTGTTGTTTAATTACATTACATAATGAAACTGTGAACATTGTAAATAAAAGGGATTTGCAACATCAAGGAGGACGGATGCTGCAGCATGAGACACTTGCATTTCATATATTTTTGTAATTATTACATGGAATTCTAAATGTAGTAAGTATTATTATGTGCATCCTGTTTTCCGAAAAGGGAGAGCTATTACTTACCGGTGTGAGTAAATGCAAAACAATGAGCCGCTGTAAGAATAAACCTGTAACAAATAACACGTTTTAATGTCATCACAAAACATTTAAAAATTCGTAAAATATGTCGGTAATTACCTATCGTTGATTACCTAAAAACAGAAAAAAAGTTTTTCAATTAAAGTATGTTTCTGTTCACAGCAGCATTTTATAGTTGCTAATGGTAAGGTTGATAGTTTCCTTAACTTTGCATTTTCGACTTTCAAGAGTTAATTTGCGAGTTAAGGTTAATTCCATTGTATCAAGGAAGTATATCAACCAACCCCTTTATTGGCTATTTCATGACATAACAAGAGGAATTCTTACGGAAGCTCCACAGCTTGGAGAGCGGGTGCCTGTTCGTACGACTGCAGCCAACCATGGGAATTCATTTTTCTTGGCATCCTCACCACCAACAATTCGGTCATCTTCGTTGCGAAGACCACACACACATCGGAAGTCCTGTTTCTGTTCAATTTCTGCTGATGACAGATGCTGCGCGTTCGTCTCTACAGAAATGAATTGGAATTATTACATAACAGAGTCAACTTTTCGAGATTCAAAGCCATTTTTGGTTTAGTAAATACCTGGTTTGTTACATTCGATCTTGCATGTAAAATCCGAATCAGGGGCTTGGCTTCCAGAATACTCCAAGAAAATATCTCGAGCACCTTTTCCAGCGATTAAGGGACCGATATCTTTCGTTCCACAGAAGGATTGTTCGCCTCCTACTCCGTCACTAACCTTCAAATACTCTTCAGCGCAATCAGTAGAGGTCTTTAACTTCACATTTGAGCAAGAAATTACTGGGTCACATGTGGCAGCACCCTAGACCGAAGAACATAAAATATTTAGTTTATACAATGGTCGTAAAATGTGGTTCTTAGAAATCGAGAACAATGCACTTACATATTATAGGACATAAGCCCATCAGGCTTTTAATAGCTATGTTTAAACATCAATGCGCAATAGTACAAATATAATGCATTCGATAAGATATTTTTACAGTTTATTACTCCATGAATGTCCATATGCCATACATCCTCAAGGATTTTTCTGATAGCTCACTTAAATTGGAATTTTTGTATAAGCGTAAATGTTGTAGGTGTGTTAAATGTTCAAAGGTATATTTCCTATTTGTATGACTATGTTTCATGGGCAATATATGCCTTTTTAAGTTCAAAATGTTTTTTGTCAAATACGTAGTCAAAAATCTAATTATTTTAAAATATAGTATGAACTACCATAATTCAGATGCATACTCGAATCTAAAATTGTCTAAAATGTGTTATCAAGAATACGTATAACAGGATGGTATAAGGCATATAAGCAATATTGTCAATATCTTACCACGAAATGCCAGGAACATTTAGGATCCCATGAAAGGGGCTTTGTAAATTGTACGACCTTCTTGAGCAGAATTGGAAATGCGTAATAGCATGAATCCTCAGATCCAATTCTTTCCCCGACTTCGCCCTTTTCTTCTTTAGCCTAAACGCAGAAAGCAAATAATAATTTTCATGAGTTTTGTGGGGTTTACAGTCTAAATCAAATGCCCTTATAAATAAAACCGTTACCTGACATCTATATGAAAGACAAATGCCGCACATGAAGAAACAAAACAATTTTAGGGAAAAGTCCATAGTTTTTTTCAAAAACTATGTATACTCAATTTGCAAACCTGTTTTTCGATCGGTCTATACACCCCCTTCAAATGTTAACTGTCTAATATTACGCAAAAAATTATAATGTTATAATCTGTCGTAAATTCATGTACAATATGTTAACTTTAAAAGTGTATCCTATAAGTTGAATGAACTAATAATAAATTTTAATGGATATTTTATTGGGTCATTGACTTCAAAAATTTAATGTTTCTGCAACTAACTGGGAGCGAGCGGTGGCAGTAGTTAAGGTTCCATTCTTTACTGGAAATATTATAGAAATCTAACCTCTTCTATACATCAATAATTTCCTGCGGCTTAAAAATATAAACACCGTTTCTACTATTCAAACACCTTATAATGATTGATATTATTTCTATAAAATGTAAACTGCTTTAAAAAAGTAGAAAATGCTTCAGTTAGATGAAATGAATAGATCCATTAGATAAAAATTTGAAATACAGTGTTATCTGGAAATCTTTTCTATGCATCCATAATTTCCTGCAATATATAAAAAAAGTCACTGCTTCTACTATTCAGGCACCTTATAAATCATATTGCTTCCACTAAATGTTAAATATTTGTGGCATATAATATTGCTTACCGCTTCCACCAAATGTTAAATATTTTCGTACTACGAATACTACTTTGGTATATTATACTATCATAAAAATACTACTACCGTTAATTAATAAGGGACTCTTCCGCTTTGGTTTCTCGTAAAGCTGTGTATAATACAGGGTAGTAGCCCTACTAGGGTGAGCTTTGTGTTACTGCTAGCCTTTTGTTTTCTTTTTAAATATTAAATGTTGAAATGATGAAAGTCGAAAATGCCCTAATTATTATTTTTAAATAGATTTAAAATCTATCCGAAATTTCGAATTATCTAAAATGTAGATAATGTTTCTAGAATTTTATTAATGTAATTCTCATTAAATTCGATCAAATGCTTCAAGCCTGGTTCAAAAAGTTCTGCGACAAGTTTAACATGAAAAGAGTAGGCAAACAATTTAAATGCAAATAAATCGTATGGAATGGATTCTTAAAACAGGAATTTTTATAGTAAAATTATTTTATAGCTTGTAATCCGGAAGGAAACACAAGAAAATATATGGATGTATATTAAATAGATACATACATAACATCTCTATTTAACATATATTTACAGTTAATGAAATCTATTAATAATAATTATGCCCTGCAATAATTAGTACAATTTGCCCCAAGGATCGTGGCGGATTTACTGACCTGCGCAAAATTAATGCAAACCAGTTGATAATTAATGGGTTTTAAGGACAGGCTGCAGGTGTGTGTTTTTCCACTTCAACTTCTCATACATAACTGGAACAGTTTTAGGTCAATCAGGTCATATGAGCATGGAAAA
>JAAAYG020003718.1:0-29661 GCA_009936455.2 Tomocerus minor
ATTCAGAAACGGGCAAATTGGTTGTACCTACTATGCAATGCTGAATCACATAAAATGAGACTATGAATTTCAATTTGGCCGCGTCTGGTCGATAGATTGTACACTGAGATCTAGTCGGCTCAAACAAGCAAGGATTATTTCATTGAATGTCGATTTTGAGACAACGCTGAACTTCCATTCTATATTTTCCTATTTCTATGATTCTTGTCAATGAACGACTCTAGCGGAAAACGCCACTTTGACTTACTGGGCAGGCGCCACCAGTTAATTTTAAAGTGCCACCTACACTTGTGCACCCAGGGAATAGAAGTTTTCGATGACGCTGGTTACGAATATGAACATTATATTTTGATAACGTTTACCATCGCCGCGCGGATAGGGGTAGTCACTTAGCTTGCATTGCTCAACTTTCTCAGATATTAGTCATGGCCAATAAAAGTTTTCGACGACGCTGATTACGAATACGAAAACCATTTTTGGCTGTCATTAACCATTGTCGCATGAAAGGGGGTAGGTCCGTCGCGCGCATATCCCAACTTTCACAGATACTAGTCACGTTCAACAAATAAAGGTTTTTGATGACGCTAATTAAGAATATGAAAACCATTTTTGGCTGTTAGTAACCATTGGCGCGTGGAAGAGGGTAGGTCTGTAGCGCGCATTGCCCAATTTACCTTAGATATTAATCATGTCATACCAATAAAGGTTTTCGACGACGCTGATTACGAATATGAAAACCATTTTTGGCTGTCATTAACCATTGGCGCGTGAAAAGGGGTAGGTCCGTCACCCAACAGCCGACTGTAAGTTACCCGACAGCCGACTGTAAGCAAGTCACCCGACAGCCGACGCAAGTAAGTCACCCGACAGCCGACTGCAAGTAAGTTTGTTTAGCAAAATAATATTATTTAAAACGAGATCGACATATTTTATATGCAAAAGAGTAGTCACTCGTTTGGGACTCTAACAAAAGTCATTCCTTAGCTGTGGCCCGCCCCATTAAATCCACGCAACATACAGACGAAGAGTCCCGCCAAAGGGATAATCGTATAACTTGTCGCCCCCTCTAGACTTGTGCACCAGGCTTTATCGGCTGAATCAGGAATACGATACTTTTCTAAACCAGAAAAAAGCCGAGCCGAACTAAACATCATTCCTTGGCCCACATTTAAAAGTGGCGTGGCCGTCGGCTGTTCGCCTATGTAGCGATTGGGAACTCGTCTATTCAACAGTAGTTCTCCATACATCAATACATTTTGCCCTGTTATTAAGTAGCGGAAGCGCTACTGTATAGGGACGCCGAGTCTGGCTGTCTGTCTGTCTATCTGTCGTTCGCGCGATAACTCAAAAACGAAAAGGGATAATTCGTTCAAACTTTTTGAGGGTCTTTCAGAGGTCAAATGTAAGAATGAGACCGAAAATGAGATAAATCGGAACACCCGTTTTGGAGATGTAATGGGATGTCAACGGAGCCTACAAACTGCATGTAATATACTGGCTGGGCTTTCTGCATTTATGAGTGTGTCATTTGAACGTCACATTTCCTAGAATGCTGGTTTTAGTTACAACACATGACAACTTTCTGTACAATTTTGTTCTATCCTCCAATATATATGGGAATTTCCGCTACTTTATTATACTTTACTACAGTTTATTATTGCTTCAGTGGACATCCAGTGCGCAGTGGTTGTACTTGTACATTATTTTAACTAAAAAGATTCTGACGATGGAAAGTACCTGCTGGTTGCAAGAAGTTCAAAAGGAAGGCACTGAACAAACGGATGCTGCAGATGTAAAAGTTGATGGCGGAAAAACAGAATCAGTTGACTCAAATCTCTTAACCGTTACGAAGTTATGCAACGACGTGATGGAGCCGGAAAAATATCCACCCGAAGTTACAACTGTTCCGACATTGGATTCTATAGAAAATAATATTATTGTGAAAGTGAAGAATGGTGTAGATACTTGCAGCCAAGAAAACGTGAATAACATGCAGCCAAATGGGTCTGTCTCAGATGTTATAAGTTATTGTCATCATAATAGTAGTGGACTGAGCGATTCAGAAGTGCCGAACCTTAAAGACGTCGTTTTAGGATTCGATGATGAAGATAATTTAAAAGAACCATTGACAGGGTTTACAAGCTCTTACGAAGAGAAAATATTTCCAATCATAGACGAACAGTCAATGATGTTGCACACAATTGTGGAGAATTTGGAAAATGAACAGTTGAGATTAGATATGGGTTCGATATTGTCCTACAAAATGGCAATTCAAATTCCTCGAAGAAAATATTCATTGCCGGGTGGAGGCGGCATCGCTTTACGAATTTTTAATACAGTTACCGGGTCACAAAATGACGGGAAACGTACAACAATGGATTCCGACTTCCGCCATGAAGTTTGTTGCCCGACTGAAAAATTAGCACTTCTTCTCAAACCTCTAAATACCGGTAAATTATATTTTCTATTCTACACATTGACTTCTTAAATTGTGGAGTATTTCATATTTCACTCTGATATTGTAAAATTCTATAAATTATTTTATGGTATGCATTGATTTTTTATTGATGTGGCAATATTTTTTATTTTTACGTTGAATATTTGTCTACTTTATTTAGGATGGCGAAGGGAAATTGTCTTAAGATCAGAATACGCGATTAGATCAAAAACATGTGACATTGTTTACCACACTCCTGATAATATTAAGCTTCGTACTTCAAAGCAAGTCGACCAGTACTGTAAGTTATTTTTTATAAACTATAAAAAAGCATTCAAAAAGTTTTCAGGGAAATCATTTTTATTTTGTTGGGTTTTATTAATATTTGATATAAAGTTGTATTTGTTTATTGAATACACTCAGTGGCTGACAATCCTTGTGGATTGACCCTGGATAACTTTTGGTTTCGAAAAGGAAGAGTTTGCAATGACCCTTCCAAAGAAACAATCCGAACTGCCTGCGGATTTGGCTATAAAGCGTTGAAACAAAAACCCAGACCGAAAGGATTTTTAAAGAAGATGAGCTCTACTTATGGATCTGGAGTAAGTAAAGTTCAATCTTGTAGTCGCCGATTAATTCAGCCTCCTAAAAGATATTTAAGCAGCGAAAACCTTATCTATCCTGATAAAATCTTCAAAATAAAATCAAAAAAATCTGAAAGGTAAGTAGAAGTAAAGTATTTAAAAATAAATATTCTTCACAATTAAAATATTTATAAGAGTTGTTCATTAATAACCTAATAATAATTTGTTTTTAATTCTTTTGACATTGATTTCATTATGGTATGAATAAATAGAAATGAGAGTGAAATGCAGATGGGAATGTTGCCCCCAAAATATCCTAAAGGAAGGGAAGATACTTCAACGTCCTCAACACCTTTGTCTTTGTCGCCGGACTCTTATAAAGCCCGTCGGAGAGGTCGACCTCCTAAACCCGGTGGTAAAACAGAGCGTGCTCAGGCTGCTGCTGCGGCTGCTAGTATCTTTAAAGGATCTCATCCTGATGATTCAATGTTCCAAATTTCTGCTTTCCGTCAATCTCAACTGTAAGTATTTCATTACATGAACTTCTACATTTAATATGTCTTTATAGTTTTTTTGATCTATCTAAGTATAAAAAATATGTGTAAAAATTAGATAAATACACAAAGTTTACACGATTACTAACTTTTCCAAAAAAATTGGGTCAAATGAATTAATACAGTATAGAATAAATTGAAGCATGCTCATTTTGGAAATTGCGTTTTATTTAGGATGGCGTCTCCAATGGAGGAATACCATGAGATGCAAGATATGAAAGTGGATTCTTATTCTGGAAGCTCCGCAAACGGAACAGTCGACGCTGGAGAAGGGAATTCATGCGACAAAAAGAGACAGAATTCTGCAGAGCTCCTTCCTTGCTCAGTAAGATGTTCCGCTGCATCCGGGCAAGTTCCCACTCTCCAATGCAAGCGGTGTCTTTGCTTGTATCATCCTGAGTGCTTGGACCCTACTTCCAACAATCTTACCTGCAAGGACTTTATATGCTCTGTAAGTGAATTTTTATGTTTATTTATGGTAGGTTATGGTATTGTAGATTGTTTTTAAGGTTAGTAAATAGTGAGTTTAACAAAACAAAAATTGCATCAAAAATCACGTATATAGACCTTTTTGGCAAAACTTGGAAATTAAAGTGGTAATGAGTTAAGAAAGTTAGAAAAAACGGGTAGATTGATCCTAAAAAAATTATGTGGTGTGGGACTAATTAGTCATTAGAGTTTCTTAACCCTAGAATGTCTAAGATGGTTACAAATGCAACCAATTGCATTTGAAATTGTGCGCCTCGGAAAGTAGCCGCAATTCAACCTTCGGGATTTTTGTAATCCTAGAGGATTAATCCCTCTTTCGTTTAAGGGTTATTGCATGTTAGTAGGACCATCCTACACGTTATTACAGAATAAAAACAAAAGCAAAATCTCGAAAAACGACGTTAGATTCTGAGTTGGATACAATTGTAACCACACAGGGTTTGGTAATATAAGGCCTACCCACGCATGTATGTGCATACGCGCTACTCTTTGGAGCTACTCTATCCACCCTGCATAGTTTTGGCTAATCGAATTACGCTCTCGGCCAATTAAATTTCGTAATTTGTGGTTACAAATGTATCCATGCTAAAAGCTACAGTATAAATTGTATCTTAGATATTCTAGGGTTAAAAATATATTGAATTTATTATTTTTGAAATTTGTAGAATTGTGAAGGAAAGTCCTCCGATGAGAAAATGGATGGCTCATTGCCACCTCAGGATCTTTCTATAAATTCAGACGTTAAAATGTCCCCACAAAGTGCAAGAGGGACGAAAAACACTAAACTACGACCTCCGCCTCCATTGCTACCGGGATCTTTCTTTCCAATGCCAAATCTTCTAAATTCAAAGATAACTGAATTTTCACCTTCACCACCTAGGAAATTGCCTTTGCCCAAACTTTTACCATTGAGACCCTTATCATCACCATTAGGAGCATCGAAACTCTTATCATCGCCATTGGGAGCATCAAGACCCTTATCATCGCCATTGGGAACATCGAGACCCTTATCATCGCCATTGGGAACATCGAGACCCTTATCATCGCCATTGGGAACATCGAGACCCTTAACATCGCCACTGGGAACATCGAGACCCTTATCTTCTGCTGTGGGACCATTAAGAGCCTTTCCTCCATTCAAATGGACACCCTTATTGCCATTGAGACCATTAACACCATTGACTCCCTTATTTAAAGGAGGCTTTAAAATTTTACCAAAGAGCGAGACACTTCGACGTGAGCAACCTCGTAATTTCCAGTTTTCTCCAATTAATTCTGGATGTGTGAGTCACAAGTTGGGAATGAGTATAACTACTACACCGATGAAACGGCCTAGGGATCGACATCCAAGAAATAATGACCTGATTTCTCGTCTGTCTACGAATTTAACTATAACGCCGATCACCCTCCCGAAAAAAACTTCCCTGCCACCAACGAAACCCGCCGCAGTCTTTCCGAAAGGACAGGACAATACCGGAAAGCTTGTTTTAGTCAAGTTTAATAAAAGGAACATTAATACTGGGACAAAATCAACACCCTCAACAACCCCGACTTCACCGTCCGTGTCAACTTCGTCGGCACGGCTAAAAGAAGTGGAAACTCCTCCACAAGTCCTCCCGACAGATTTTCGAAAATACATTCAGGGAGTTGTCACCATAGGACAAGAAAAAGTCGTTTTTATTCGAAATAAGTCTACGCCGCACTCAAATGATTCCCTTACCCCAGCATCAATTTTTGGGGATTCAAATCAGGAAAAGACTCCATCTTTAAATCCAACCAGCGTCGAATCTGCGGAGGCTCCGGAAAATTCATTGTTGCAATCAGAAACTAAGGATGAGGATTCTATTGCACCTGCAACTGCAATGGCAAATATTTTGTAAGTTAAAATATGTGCAAGAAAAATTAATTGATGGGTTGTGGTATTAAATTGCTTAGTTAGAAAAAAATGTCATTCTATTTTTGTGACATTTCTTAAGTCTTAATCCGCGAGAGGAATTAACTTTATTGCAATTAAAACTAAATGTATAGATGGATTACTTTTTATGTCCCAGTATTTCTTCTGTATTCTATTTTGTACGTAGTTTGTATTTTGTATATCTTTAATAATCAATTGAGAAATGAGATTTTTGTGATGTGTGGACCAAAGCTTAAGAATCTGAATGATTGTAAAAATATTGTTATAATAAATGTATGGCATACTAATATATGTGGTAAATTATAGCTGGATATATATTTTTATAATGTTATAACGTGCTCCATAATTTATAAATGCAGTACATGGTGATATTCGGAATTCTAATTATAGTCGCCTAATTGCAGTAGCATACCGATAGCAGTAGTGAAGCAAAGTAAGTCAATAGAATTTTATTTAATTTTCCAATTATCGCAGAGAAGATCAAAAGATGCGAATAGTCTGTGCTTATAGAGTTTTTAGGGTTGGCCGCATTTCTATTGGGGACAATCCCTTTCAACAAAATAATATTCCCTAAATGTTGGTACCTTTCCAAGACAATTCCTCGACGTCTGTTTCCGAATGTTTTCAGTAAAGTTCAGTTTTTTTATGAAAATTTTCAAAGATTGTATTTTTCTTGTTTCTATACTGGCACACGTACTTATTCGCTCGGAGAGAATTTTCGGTTGAAATTAAGGAATCACAATAACTTGCTCGTTTTACTACTAGACATTATTTGTGATTGTAATTGCAACTCCATTCTGTGTCATTCAATATTTAGATGCTTGAAGACTTAGTGGCACAGTATATCTGTGCAATATACCCGCATGCAAATATTTAAAAAAAATCTGGTACCATCAAACCAACAGAAAAGGCTATAGGTGGAAAAGTGTTCAACACATTGTTAGTAAGTGTTAACGAATGAATAGCAAAGCAATGTGTTATCTTTCAATTAGGAACTTGGGAAAAAGTTGGTAAACACAACGCAATTCAGTACACACGAAGATATTTCCAACTCCACAATGGCATTCTAAATTCTAATTCAGTCATTCATGGTGGGACTATTTCGGTTCTTTGAGAAGATTGCTCTGCTAGTCTAGTCTAGTCGACTAATTCTCAATGGAAAAATTGATAACGTGACATACGAAGCGTTGTTAGAATAATAGTCTGAAAATAATTAGTGAAGAGTCGATCGTAGTATCCCTGTTTCATCACTTCACACTTCAAAATGATTCTAAAATCATTTTCCCACAAATCAACAGTGAATTTACAAATGGCGACGTTGGGAGTTCTTGCAGGTATATAAATTAACATGTAATTTATTTGATATTTTGCCTGAACATTAATATAAGACACAATAAAATTACATGATCTGGATCTACTGTAAGTTAGAATTCTACCCCGCAAATGCATAAAAATATTTAATTCCATGAATTGGCGTTTTTAAATACGCCAATCATAATTTGTATTGCCTGCTAACAGTTTACGTGATTACTACGATGACAACATCGACAGGGATTCTTATGACAAAAACTCCAGCACGAAACTGTGAACAAGACCGTGACATAGTGGCTAATAAAAATGACTGGTAATTTCGGACCTGAAGCTTTTTTTTTTAAAAAAATCTGTGACTTTTGGACAAAAAGTTTAAAAACGTTTTAAAAAATACCAAGTGATGAATAATACATTATACTTTTTTGGATTTTTTTATGTAGCCAATCTTATTATTTATGCTTACAAATCGACGGGATGGATTATTTATATATTCCTTCAAAATGTGATCCTGGGGGACATTTTGATCCAGCTTCGAAGAACTGCGTTCAAGGACCCTGTCCAGGTGAGATTTTAGGAAAGGAAAAATTCTGGGAATGGCTTCATGGGATGATTAATTCGTGTTCCTCAATTAAAATTGACTTTTCTGGCCCGACATCGACTTTCAAACCTATTTCCACTTTATTTATTGCTGTAACGTGAACGTGATAGTTAGTGTATTTATTGATTTGGAACAAACCAGACGACATCCCTGCATGTCACTTATATAAAAGTTATTAATATTGTTAAATGTTTGTAATTATTTTTTTTAAATATAGTGCCGAATTATGAGTGTCTTGGAGGGGCCGGCCATTACCCACATCCCTCAGATTGTATGAGCTTCTATCAATGCATAGAAATAAGGGGAACTTGGTTTTTCTACACGTATCGTTGTCCAAACGAGACACATTGGAGTCAACCAGATCGTCGATGTCTGAGAGGTCGATCCTGCACCACCAACAGTCAAAATAGCATATACGACAAAAGTTGGCTTTTCAAAACATCTTTGATCATCAACAACATCCTGGATCATATGGACACTTTTAATAAAACAAACACTTTTAATGACCTTAATAATAATGTTGCATGAAACAACTTTACTGTAATCAATTTCAAAAAGATTATTTTTTCAAGAAAAAAATTAGAAATTATTTCACAGTATAAGTTTGTTTGAATATTCCCGTCAAAATTTTTTCAGTAACTCATAGAACTGATTCCCTTGAGTGTGGGCTAAACTTTTGGAAACAGAAAAAGGTGTCGAATCTAAGAGTGAATAATAAGTGGGAAATTTGTGTATCATTTACTTTCTCATTTCCCGACCACCCATGGGAGCTTTGCTAATCATCCCAGAAGTCAAAACAATTTCAAGGAAAATACCGAAACATGATAATTTGTGAAATTAGAGAGACTGAAAAATTACTCTTAAAATAAGACAATTTCAATTCATTTCGGATTTATTGGGTCTTTAGATCACACGAATATTATTTTTTATTTTTAATATTCTTCTAATTCGTATTGGCTAGCTTATAATTTTTATATGATGAGTGTATCTCCGTTTTTATTAAGCAAGATATCCTCCGTCTACTCCAAGAGCTTCTCCAGTGATCATCGTAGATCCAGGACCCGATAGGAAAATAACAGAATCTGCAGTTTCCGCTGGATCTGCAAATCTTTTGATGGCTTGACGATTAAGAATTCCTTCAAATCTTTCTGGATTTTTCTCAATATAATCTTTGGTCAGTGGAGTTATCATGTATGTTGGACAAACACAGTTGACACGAATGTTATGCTCCGCTAATTCGATAGCCATCGACTTTGTCAACATGGTCACTGCGGCTTTGCTGCAACAGTACATACTGATATTGGGCAACGCACTTTTGCCGAACTAACAAGATAAGAATTAATTTGTCAATGTGTTTTTAATAAATTGTTTTTTGTAAAATATATTATTTTCCTTGAGCATTTTAATAAATATTTGTACTTTACTTATTATCAGAAAAGATTTAATTTATTCATTTATTTGTTAGTAATTTCAATTTAGTCAAAGTATAAGTTTTATTGAAAATTTTTGTTTATTAGAATATTGTAAACTTTTCACTGTAATATAATTAAACAATAAAAATTGTTATTTAAGTGTTTTTTATATATTGATAAATTGATAATAATGTATTATGATTCAAATTATTAAAATATATGTATCTATTTTTATTAGGTGGTAGAAATGTGTTTTTTATGTATCATTTATATTTGTTAAGAATATATAGTAATGGCTGAAGCAAATAAACTGAAACCAGGTAGGGTATATAAAACGTTTGATTTTGATTTTTGAATTTGTAATTTAAGTTTTTTACTTACCAGAGAAGCAATATTGACAATAGTTCCCCCGCTGCCTTTCTCTATCATTTTCTTGGCCACAGTTTGGCTTACGTTGACAATCGCTTTGAAGTTTACTCCAAAAATGCTAATATCAAAAAGAAGAACACTTAGAAATATTCCCTGAAACATCCCAATTTCCAATACATAAATAGTGGTTAGAAATAAAACAAGAATTATTTGAAATCATGATGAAAATGTGAGAAAATAATTTTTTAATTGCTAAAGTGAAATAATGAAAAAGTATATAAGGCGTACAAGTCTAAGTTTTCCTGTGAGACATCGATGAAAGACTCTCTTTTGTTGACACCGGCATTGTTAACCAGATGGTCAACGTGGCCAATGGAGTCTAAGGCTTGTCTCGTTGCATCCCAATTCATCAAATCCACGGCCACAGTTGTTACACTTGGGAATTGTTGTTTGACCTCTTTTAACAAATCTTCATTTTTGTCTAAAATTATCACGACTGCTTGCCCCTCAAGGAATTTTTTTGCAGTTTCCAGGCCTAGCCCTAAAATATTATTTAAAACCAATCATTCTTTAGTTCTAGTTGTAAATAAAATCTGCTATCTGCTACTTTATTGTAAAAAGTTATGTACCTCCAGCTGCTCCGGTAATTAAGACTCGTTTTCCAGAAAACGCCATGTCAAGTTTTATACTTCAAACAGATTCTGGTATGTGCTGACAATATTTTCAACTGAGTAGTAATCAAAAAGTTTGGATGTGTTATAAACAATTATTATTATTACGCAATTACGCAAGCAGTGTAAAATGAATGATAACGTTTTAAGGCTATGATATAGCGTAATTTAATACACTATTAAAATTAACATTATAAATTATATAATTACATTTAATATTGGAGAACTTGGAGAAGAGCATAATAAATTGCCCAAAACAAATGTTAATGGATATAGATAAAATGAAGATGAGCAGAGTGATATATGTCTAAAGATCATATGTCAGTAGAGTAAGTCACTATATTTGCGTTGTACTAATAACATTGTACCATGCTCAAGGTCAATTTATTTGAGATAATTTTGCTGAATATAATAAGTCAATAAAAATGTATCACAGCACTGTTTAAACTAAAATACTAAAATAGGAAAACAAGAACATTATCATTCATTATGAAACACAAAATTGGCTTTAAATGACTTAACAGCAATATTATTTACTAAATCTGTATTCGTATTATTTCGTATTGTGATTTGTACATAAGTTATTATTTTTTAGCTATTTTAATTACTAACATTTCAAATAAATTTCATAAAATATTTCCGTTTTACTTATAATAAAAATTATATTGCCCATACAGAAATGCTAACATGAGCGTAGTATTTACATTTTGTCTTCGGTTTGGTTAACAAAAATCATGAAAATTATTGAAACACTTTTTCTAGGAAATGCAAATGAACATTTTCAGTATAATCACAAGATTTATATTATAATTAAATATTATTTTTAGTCCCTAAATATAGGCAAATTAAAAAATAATGCGATTTTTAACATTCATTTCAGTTAATTTCAATACTCATTTAGATTTTTCGGTGAAGTAAATGTGAAATAAATACAACGGACTTGCAGAAAAAAGTAAGCCGAAGATCTAGGATGCAGGTCTGTTCTGCACAATGAGCAAGCAAGGAAGGCGCGTCTTTTTGAATAATTATTGGTGGCTGGACTGAAATTATATGAAATTGATAAGAATGAAAAACATCCGACTGTAATTTTTGAAGATTTTGCTATTGTGTGTATAATTAAATATTGATTGTAGACAATAAAACTCCCAAGTAAAAATCCTACCAAAATGGTGTCACAGAATTTGGATAAGATAGGACACTGTATCGTCGTTCTTTCAGGTATCTAATTGGAATTTATTGTACAGATATTAAACTCTTAAAAATGGTTCATAAATGATTATATATTTTTTTAAATAGGAAAAGGAGGTGTGGGAAAATCGACAGTTGCAGTTCAGATGGCTCTATCGCTTGTATCGATTGGAAAAAAGGCTAGAAATAAAAATAATAATTTATTAGTATTATTTACCTAGTAATAGCATGTCCAACTTCCATCCATAATTTTTTCTGGCTGCCTAAGCTGTAGTTAATCCGCAAGCATTAAATTCTTAATCTTATTCTGTCTAAAGGTGGGGCTTCTCGATTTGGATATCTGTGGACCAAGTGTTCCCCAAATGCTTGGCTTAGATGGTTGTGATGTTCATCAATCCGATGCTGGGTTACACAATAATAAAATATGCTGATGTTTAATGAGTAGAGTACAATTCAATTTCAGATGCCAATCACCAAGAATCAAGAAGATAGGTGTGATTAGAAAATCTTTAGAACTTAATTATCAGGAAGATCCTGAAAGTTCCTTCATAGATTCTTGTCTGCCACAATAAAATCTACCAATAGAATATATATATAATATGTCAACGAAATTATAAGTTTATATTCGTTCCAAAAATGTAAAAGAGTGCGGCTGTTTGAAATCTGAAATTGACTTGTCCTTGTACGCTATAATATTATCCCACGGCGATTATTTTTGTATAAATGTCATTCTCATCCATTTTAGATGGCTTCCCGTGTACACTTCACAGAGTAAATCTCTCGCGGTGATGTCTATTGCATTTCTATTGCGTGATAAAAATGATGCTGTCATCTGGAGAGGCCCTAAAAAGCATGGTAATTTATTTAGTCTAATTTTTTTTGAAAAATATTTTCGTTCGTATCCATTGTCTATTATGTAGTTCAGCCTGAAAGTACTAAAAATGGAATTTTTAAATCTAGCGATGATAAAGCAATTTATCCAAGATGTTTACTGGCAAGATTTGGACTATCTTGTCATCGACACTCCCCCCGGTACTTCCGACGAGCACATGTCTACCATGGAGTCCCTTAAAGACATTGCTAAAGGTGCTGTTTTGGTGACTACTCCGAATTTAGTGGCTGTTGCCGATGTTAGACGTGAAGTTACATTCTGCCAGAAAACGGGTTTAAATATAATTGGGATCGTGGAGAACATGAGTGGATTTGTGTGTCCCAATTGCAAAGTAAGTCATTCAATTATATTTTTAGATGAAGTTAATTAATTATAAAATCAAAATTAATATTTGGGCTACCTACATACTTTAATCATTTACATTAATATCTATCTATTTTTTTCAATAGGACTGTACTCAAATATTTCCAACTGGGGGTGGTAAATTACTTGCAGATGAAACGGGAATCAAATTACTGGGTACAATACCCATTGACCCTAATCTTGTCAAGTGTGCTGAAAGTGGAGAGAATTTTATCGAGAAATTCACAGAGTCAGCTGCTGCAATAAATGTTCATCAAATAAGAGATGCAATTATACAAGTCATCGGTGCTCCCACTCCAATGGAACTATAAATATTGTTTTTCGTTGTTTACTTGTACGAATAATCGACACGGTTATTCTATTTCCACATTATTCACATTTACCTTTTATGTTTCAATGATATAAAATATCTTGAGGCTTTTTGTGTAACTGTCAGAGTTTCCAGAAAAATCAAAGTCATCAAATTGTTAATCTAAATGATTACATTACATAATATTTTATTTTCAACATAGAATGTAATCATTTAAAGGGCTAAATATATGGACACTTTCCATAAATTCTTTACTTTTTCAAAACAATTTATGAACCCATGTTTTCTGTCATTACTATATTATACAATAAAATCACTCAACAAAATATATTCATATAAAAGTACAGCGTATTTAGCCTATTATTAGAATGTAACTATATTATGAAAGCGTAGTAATAAAATGTCATTTTTTAAATTGTTGACATTAACATAATTTTTATCGGTCCTGCATGTAATTCCACCATGATAAATAATTTTCCCATCTCAAAAAGGATTACTTTAGTAATAATATTTATTTAATACGAAAACATTTCATCTATTTACACGCTACCTACCTAATTTTAGAATATAATAACAACATTGAAGCAGTTTTTTGTAGAATAAGATTAAAAGCAACAATAATTTTAGGCACATTCGTTCACAGCATTTCCATCATGTACAAAGTGGGGATGTTTGTTTTCTGAACACACACAGACGTAAGTAATGCTTAAAGCTTCTTGCTGTTTATAATATAACTCCCATTAACTAATAATTAGGTACATTTAGAGAGTACGTTAAACTTATAAATTATCTAGCTCCCTGTCTTCGGCTATATCACTCATCTGTGTCATCGTGGACTGCGTGGAAAGAAGTCGTCGAAGGGAAGGCCTCTTTGCATCACCGTTGGAATTCACATGCCTCGTCATGCTCATGCCAATTGGAAATCCATCCAAAATCGTCGCGGAGCCATTGGAATTAGAGACAACCTTATTCTGGTAGCATTCCGTCTTGCGACTCCCGAAACAATTACACAGGTAAATTGCCTACAAAACCATCAGAAAATAAATCAGGAAATCAATTATTGTAATAAATTCATTTGCCGACACAAATCAATCATAATTCATAATAGTTGAGCTTGAATATTTTACCGAACAGATTCCACCGATAATTCCGAGGAGGGAACCGACGGAAACGTCCAGTGGGTGGTGCCGCTGATCAGCCACGCGACTCAAAGCGCAAAAGATTCCCCAGCCCAGCCAAAGTGTGTGCAGCCAAAGAACAAATATCTGCCCAAGTATTCTTGCATTCATTCTGTTGTGTTGATATATCTAGAATGTTTTAAAAACACTATTTTTGATATATTTTACACGGAAATCATTTTTAAATCAAGAAAATTCTCCGGAAATGTCTCTACGGGTTAAAAAATTAGAATATTATATTTATATATCAAAAATACAAATATATGAAATGAAATTATATATAATTAATTGGAGACATGCGCCTTTCTTCCTTGTTTTAAATGTAAAATCAACGTATTCAAGAGTTAAAGATTTGTTGTGTAAGTTGTACAGCTATAGTAAATATCATGAATTCCTCAATGTCATATCAAATTCAGATTAATACAAACGATGCTATATTCCATTCACTTCATCTGTTGACATAAAACTCGGAAGTGTATAGCGTATATAAAAAGCTTTATTATAGCAAGGATTATACCATCATGAAGACGGCTGAATAAAATCCCAAAGCCGCGTGTCCAGAAGGGAAGGATTTTCTGGCGTCTGCTAATCTCCAGCGAGTTATCTCATTGTTCGTGCACTCGTAGTTATCCACCCAACTAAAAAACACACAGAAAAACTGGTTTAGCTATTTCACTTATCTAATTGTTCAGGTGACGTGGAAGTGGACACTTATCCCTTCCACGAAATAACACGATTAGGTACTGAAATACTGAAATCGTTGAATATCCTGCAAATTCCCTTGCGTCTGGAAATTTTCTAGGTTTTACCCTTCAAAAAGATAAATATACTTAAACTATCTATTCCTTTAAAACACGCGTTTGAATAAATTGCTAACTGATGCAGTAAGTCCCTTCTTTGACCTGAAACAATTAAAAATTCGGCAAAAATCGTTGTGCGATGGCCGGGAATCGAACCCGGATCAACTGCTTGGAAGGCAACTATGCTCACCATTACACCACCATCGCAACGCTGAAAGACCTTGCACACAAAGCACTCTTTACACTCAGCGCCTGTCCGTTCATTCATTTTCGTGCTACAATTTTCTTTACATTCTTTTCGGTCGGCAATCCTTTGTTATTCGTTTTCTTCAGATTCAGATTTTTAGTTTTTAAAATAATAATTATTATTAGGGACATGCTTCTAGCAAAGACAAAATGTCGTGCTATTTATTTAAATAAAAATATTCTGAAGAAATGCTGTGATTTTCTTTGCAGGTAAGTGCAGGTTGATTGAAAAATGTTGAGTTATAATAAACTTACCCTAAATGACATTCTTCTTTGGTAAAATTAGGTCTGCACGAGTCAATAAAATGTGGTCTCGGAGAATTGACCGTTGTCTTTGCAATGTCATTCAGGAGGATGATGAACGCCAATCCAAAGAAATAGTTCTACGAAAAAGCAATTTAAATTAACACAATTTATGTTAAAATCATATGCACGTTTTCTGTTTATTGTTTTGAGATTTATTAGAGACTTCTTCTGTCAATTTCTTGACAATGTTTTTACGGATAAAAACAAATCTTAGTTATTTTCTTGGTAAACGAATATAATATTGCTAAAAATTAGAAAATGCTAAAAAGACTCACTCGATACCAAATGGAGGCATGAAGACAGCATCTTTTCCACCGACTAGACGTTTCTTTTAAAACATAAGGACTTTTTGATTCTTCACTGTGGAACCATTCTGTCACTAAAAACTAAGGACAAACCCAAAGTGATTAATTGTTTTCAAGTTTATAACTCAATTTTTCATTGGCTACAAATTACAAAGCAACCTAAAATTAATTTGTAAAACATAGTCATGCATTATTGCATGAATTGTTTTCTTAGAATATGGTGAGAAACCTGTATGAAAGGAATTCCAAGAATGACGGTGAACAGTTTCCATATGTTGATGGTGTCACCTTTGTACTTGTGAGAAATGTAGGGTTCCACTACCGAGGCTCCTTCACATCTTAAGGAGGGTAGTGCGGGGTTAATTAAGTTAAGGAGAAAGACCGCTAGGACCACTCCAACTGCAAATTAAAAAAAAACATATCCATTTAATTTTTTAAATGTTATAAAAATTCTGAAATTCATTCTTAGTGCACATTTCACTATCAGATCTTTCAACGACAATATTTATTATCCACCTGCTTACTACCATCTATAAGATCTATATAGTATGAAATCCAATTAATCTTTAATCTTCCTCCAATTAAAATTTTGAATTTCACAACAAATGTTCGTGTCTATGTCTTAATTCACGACATGTCATATCTCGCATATCTGTACCCTTTAATATACTCATGTGCGTCTTGCTTCGAATAAAGGGTACATTAAGAAAATGGATACCTTTAAATAATAGCAATTTATAGGAAGCATACACATTTTTTAGTTTCGTTAGTGCTGATACAAAACAAAATGAAGATATATAATATGTTCCAGTATTTATATTATAGACATATTATTATAACTTACATGTCAACTTGCGACGATTTCTTTCATGCAGAACTCTAACTTTGGTAATTGAGAACCACAAAAAATATTTATTATTTCGAAAATAGGAAATCCAAAGCTCACTGGATTTTCTTTCGATATTTCCCAATCTCAATGGCTTGTTATGTACCATATCACTAATTATGTATCCTAACCAATGATACCAATGTCACCGCTGTCAATGCCAGACCATCCAGTCAGCCATGTCAAAATTTTAAAATTTTAATTTACTATTTTCTTGCAATTTCTTGCAATTTTCTTGCAATTACTATTGAAAGTATTTGAAGTTATTTGCATAGAAATGTAATAATTATTTTGTGTTATCGCTGTGCCCAAATTTTTAGGGTCTTTGTTATCGTCTGTTTCACTGCCACAATTTATTTACTAATGAAAACTGCTGCCAACCAAAAGAGTGAATAATTTTTAGCACAGAATCAGCTGCTTGGTTAGCCGGACACGATGACCTTGTCATCGCCACAGCTAAAATGTTAGTGTTGGATGGATGGACGTAAATATAGCAAATAATTCAAGCAATAATATCTCATAGATCGCCTGTCTGCATCGGCTAAGCTTTCATTCTATTTACTCCGTGTAAAAGTATGTAATGTGTATCATGGATTGAAGTGCTTCTATTGAAATGGTCAACACTCTTGTCTTGCCTATATTATACACTAATTAACTATAGCGTGTCTGCCGTTTCAGCCAACATCAAAAAGCCTCACTGGTATTAACAATAATAATATCTTTGTAAATTCTCAATTGTCCCAAGTTATCTCGCAACCAGCGATAACATCGTTTTAGGAACGCCTGATTCTGAATCATTTCGCTCCAATATTATAGAGTATCACTTTCGCATTATGTGTGATATAGTATTATGTGCTCATGAAGCATCACATTCATTCGAAAGAATATTTCTATAATTTCACTGCAATCTGAAATAAATGTGCTAAATATTAGATCAACTCAGAGCCTTCGCAAAGTTGCGATTTTGTGGAGACTTGCTATTTCGCACATTTTTGCGAGCTCTACTCTGAGTTGACCTATAATATTTTCCACCCGTTGTAATTTTTATGAAAAATGTTTGCTTTACGATATTCTTTGGGAGGGAATGACAGGAATTGGCTTGTGCCCCTTTCATAAAATAAATACCACGAAATAAAGTCTAATTAATTACTGAAGTTTTTTTTTACAGTTCCGAAAATTTTTCTGACATGAATCAGTAATTATAATCCTGTAATTCAAGAGCATTAAAAATCAGAATATATAGCATAATCCCATCCCACAGTGATTTTTGATTTTATGCAGGTACGTACATTAATTAAATTAGCATAAAATGTGTACATATTAATAAATGTGAGAAAAAGAAACTTACGTGCTAACAGAAGGACGCCTTGAAAAATCCACCTGATATATTTCTGATAGTGAATCATTGTAAAGTTTGCAAGATAAATATATGGTGAGTTCAGGTTAAAAACTGCGGATTTGCAGAAAATATAAATAAGGAAAATTATGTCAACTGACAGCTGGCGGCGCACTACAAGACAGCAGCATCTTCTTCAAAAAATCACGTTTGTCCACCCACCCACACAACACAACAATGAAGGACACAGGAAGATTTTCTAATTATTGTCTCTTCAGTATCTTCACGAAAAACAATTAAATTAAACTTATTCAATCCATGCGCAAATTGTTTTTCTCAATCCATTCTTCTATTGATCCTTTGCATGCATTTATTTCACAATTTTCACAATTTCCTAATTGTATTTGAACTTCAATTTTTTTTTACTTTCAGCTACAACAGTCAAAATTGTCGTTGCGTTAAAATTACATGTTCAAATCTTCTGTAAAACACACTTTTTTAATCCAGTTTTTGGTAGGACAATGAGTTTAACTAATGAAGAGGACCACAAAATTTCAACTTTCTCAATTAAAGGATTTTTCTACAATTGACAACCTTTTCGGGCTATCCTATTATTTTCAAGTAACTCGTTCTTAAAATGTGACTATATAGATTTCCCCAATCATTATTTTTCATATGAACTAAAATAGGTCTGTAGTTGCGCACCCAAACGATCCTCGGAAATTGAAAATTAAGGAGTACTATGTCCCAAACTCATGAAATAGGGAAGTTAGTAAATGATTAGCTAGGATATTTATCAAGCGACTGGGCGAGTAATGAATTTTTTTTAATCGACTGGGATTAATCTGACAGTTCAAGGTGAGGAAAGGCTAAAGAACATGACACTTCATCACTTCACTGCACTTTTAATTAGCTTTTGCCTGTGTAGCAAGGACAGAGCGATTGGTGATCGTCCGTTCACGTTCCATTCCATTTCACTTCTGTGTGTTGTGATGGGATGTGATCCTGGCTCTTTCTTGTCCCCAGTCCCCAACTGAATTAAAAGCCACACTCCCGTCCGTTAAACTGCAGTCTTGCTAACGCTGAACGTTTAAGAAATGGCGCAAGGCAGCCTGAGACATTAATTCCCGTCCTTCCCCAACAACAATTCTGAAAACAGAAAGAAAACAGATTAATAATTCCCCTAAAACGAAGTCACTCAATTTGTATTCAGTAAATTCTACTCTTTAATTCAATTAAAACATCCAAAGGCACAGCAATAATTTCTCGTGAAATAAAATTTATTCTGATTTCCTGTATCCTTTCTCCTTTCCAGTTTCCTACAAGAATTCGGTAAAAAATCTGTTTTATATATTTATTTTTGGAATTTTGTGCGTCAAAATTAAAAAAAAATATTACTAGGAATTTTTAGAGGTGAATTTTGTAGCTCAGGAGATTTCAATAATTCAATGACAACGTCCCTGAATGGAATAGGAGTGTAGCTATTTAATAATTGTCTAGTTACTTGGACTGAAATTCGATTAGGACTCCTGTCCAATTTATTTATCATGAAGACAATGAAGAAGAGCTGATAGATTTCTAAATGAATGCACCTGTTCAACTTTGTCAGCCTTCACGAGAGTCTTAACAGCTTGCCTTGTGACACAACATGACACTAATCCTAGACTTGCCAGTTTTTATCGACAGGGATTAATGTTTTAAAGCTCAATTGGATTACGTAGGACAAGGCGTGTTATAAGGACATACACATAATAAATATCTCCTTACGCCTTTTACGCGTCTTAACCGAAGAACACTATTGAAGGCTTGCTCGTTAAATTAAGTAATTGTAACAAAACCACGCGATGTTAGAAAACACTAGTAAACAAAAGGAGTGGATATAGTTCAGAAGAATCCTTTCAAGTTTCACTTCCAATAGAGAATCAGATAACAAAATGCTCTCCTAGAAACGTAATTATACGAGTTCATTGACATTTTAGGCAATTTAAATAGGCAGGATTCAAAAAAAAACACTCGAAATTATCATTTCCAAAATTCATGTTTGCTAATTTTTGCAATTATTTATTATTGATAATTTTAAAAAAAACAATAGCAAAAATCTATTTGAAAAACTACAAGACTGAAAGTATTTGCAAATAAAAAAACGCTTTCATTAATAGTTAAAATTTTGAATTAAAATCTGAATTCACATCTGAATATTAAAAATGTAATTGTAATAGAAATATTATAGAAACACGGATTTTAACTGTGAACACGAGTTAAGAAAATGTTAGCACAGCAAGAATGAGCCGATTTATCTTTACATTGTTTTCTGCGTGAAGAATTGAGAGTTTTTTCCTCTGGAACAGTCTCAAGTTCTTTATGTCAAGCACTCTCAGAGCCGAGAGGTTGGAAAATCTATGAAAATAAACGCGTTGTTTGCAGTAGCGACAACAAATGAGTTGAGATGAGACTGAAACTTGTTTGTGAGGCTTTGAGAATATAGCCGTTGAATAGAGCTGAAACAGAACGGGACTGACTTGTCCGTGCGTCCGTGCCGGCGTAGTGGGAAGGCAGAAAGAGAATTGCAAATAAGTGTGTTTTTCTCTTGGCTTATTCCTAACTGAATTGCAGAGTATGCAATGACAAATAGAAAACAAATTTCAATGATCCTGGCGATTGTTAAACTCAATGCAAAACTCCCGTCTCTAAACAAAAGACTTGGTTCCGTAAACCTTCGTCTTATAGCTACTCTCAAAACCTCCAACTCCAATGACTATGCCAATGCCACTTGCTATATACACTTAATACATAATAAACCGTTGTAAAACACGGGTGTGACAAAGTTGCGAAAGTGCTACAATCAAATGATTTACCCGACAGTTATACACTTAAAATTTATTTTTATCTTCACAATCCGTGCATAATATTTTAAGAAATGTTGTCAACCCGTTTGGGAAAAAAATAAAACTTTTGGACAGTTTTGTACGCCAACCTCAATAGGAAAACGTCAGATTTGTTCCAATTTTTAACAATTTTATTTTTACCTCGAAAACACGTGTAATTCTAACGAATGATCTTAATTCGTATAATTAGAGAAAATAACGTTTTTTGAAAATTTTGCACTCCGTTCCCAATAGGTTCACATTTGCTTCAATTTTCAATAAATTTTTTATATCTAAAACACGCGTACAATATTTTAAAGCTTTATCTTCGTCTGTTCTCGGCTAAATAACTAGAGATACATGATACAGACAGACAGAATGTTCACCAAGTTGCTTCCGCTAACATAATACGGCAGTGTAATTGTATGGCTACAATAAACTCTTTGAAAATCTCAAGGTTTCCTTCACTGTCCTTCTCAATTGACTAAATGAAAGGCAAGAGATATTTGAGCTTGCACTACCTCACTAACATTTATTTTAGCTATGCATCATCCTTTACTTTTTACACACCTATACCTTCCGTCTTATTAAAGGTTTATGACTCCGAGCAGGACTTTTCTTGTCCTTCCGCCTTTCCTCACATTTTACTAACATAACCCACTGTTTTACAGACCCTCCTGAAAAACCGTTTAAAATTGAGCCATTAACATTTTATTTTCTAGGACTGCTGTGCAGACAGATGCAAGTTTTAATACAACATAGAAAACTATTTTTTATTTGCTAGTTGAAAATAGGAAGAACCATTACTTACACTTAGACAACTATAACAATCAGTGAGGTGTGAAGAAGCCTCCCAAATATCCTCGTTACATTTTAAAGCTTGGAGGCAAATCTGACAGGCGAACTATTTCGCGGAAATAAATAGGAGCTGTTAGCGCTGATGTGTTGCGAAATATTTTGACTGTGGATACCTCATGAAATCTGACATGGGCAACGAAATGGGTGCATTATTCTGCTATTCCTTTCAATTATATCAATTATTTCAGTTATTCAAGTAAAAATACCTGAAACTTGAAATAAATGCCAAGTCTGTTTACAGGACAGACACCGTAAGACCGTAACATATTTTTTCTTCCATTATTTCATTTTTCATTACAGTAGCTCTTGCTTAATTATATCTAAGCATCTGCTCTAAGCTCCAAAGTAATAGTAACTGAAGGAATATTATAGGATCTAAAACGTTAGAATTTCCCATTGAGCACCAAATGGAAGTTAGTTCGCAGTTTCTGTATAAGTTTTGGTATTAAAAAAGTAATAAATAGTCAAGCAATAAATATCCATGGCAGGACGTTGTTGGAGACGATGGTATGCCCCATTGAAATCCAGTCCTACCGCAAATAAAAATGAGAAAAGCATTTTAATGCTCGTTATAGTATGGTAAATAATGAGTAATGAAAAACATTTCCTCTGAGCTCTTGTGATTGTCTATTGGGAGATTAAGGAAAGATTATTGTGGAGCTGTCTTATTTCTTTAGAATTTAGAACAATGCAGTGCAATGCTCTTGTTTTTTCCTGCAGCCACATCACTCATTCCATAATCTTGACTATTATTATTTTCCTCCGCAAGTCTGCATGCAAATCCTCAATATCTCTTTGCAAATTGCTCATGGACATCTCCTACTATATAGTTATTATACGTCCTCAGAATGCTAAATAATAGAAAATTAACAGTTGAAACGAATGTTTGTTGAGTCAGGTTCAGTTCTGTAATGATAAGTGAGCGTATCTAACGATTAGTCTCCTCACAGCATTCTTGCAACCTTCGAATTGCCAATTTAATGACGGAGCACAATTTTGCAAAGCGAACAGCCTCCTTTCTTAACATTTCTGTACACATATTTAATGAATAGGTACGTTTAGCGTCTGAATCGACATTCCTTTTGTTTTCTTCATTTCTGACTTTTCATTCGCACACAACAACATCTCAACTTGTCAGGAAATACATTTTTCTCTCGTCGGGCATGAAAATGTGCCACAGTCAGCGAAAAAGTTTAGCTCCTCATTTACATATAATTGCTAGCTAGTGCTAATAATAATTTAATAATACATTTTAGGAAACATTTTTATACAAACTCACAAAATTAAAAAATTTAGCTCGCCTCACAGGTGTTTTAATTTTAATTGCAGAAATATTTTTATATGGAAACTTAAAGCCATTATAAATTTGCAGTCATCATATTTTTATGCCTGCAAAGGTAACATTTGCATTAGCATTTGTTTGTACAAGATGTTTGAGAAGTTTTGTCAAAACTCATGCTTATCTTCCATTTTTTTTAGTTAATGCGACAACAATTATTGGGAACCCTCTGTCACTCTGTCTGCCTCTGTGTCTGCCCGACTGTCACAGCTTTTTAACAGTGAACGGATGGAATAGAGGGGTCCTGACAAAATCCAGTACCTTCACCGCTTTGAGACTTTCGGGTGTAACGCTAACCTAACCTAAAGAAAAATAAACATGCTCCAATGTGGGACGTGTTTAAGATTACCCGAAAGTCTCCAAGTGGTGAAGCGGTGATTATTGTCAGGGCCCGAATAGAGTATCCTATGCCGTATATGCCTCGTAGTATTCAAGAGTCTCTGCAATTCAATTCTGCATCCAGAATTGGATCTAGAATTCTAGAGCCAGTCTAAAAACCTCTTGGTGATTTGTCTAATCTTCTTGTGATTAACCCACACACGCAAACTAACGAATAGCATACCTACCAAGCAGGTAATTAAATTTGAAAGCACACCTGCTTAGCTTGTCGCGGCAATAATAGGTAGAAAATGAGCTCATAAATACGTGTAGCCAACGGGGATTAGGTGGAATGAACATACCATTTGCACAATGTGCAATAGTCTTGCAGACATTTCGCAAACTATTTTCGAGAAAATCAAAGTTTCGTTTGGGAAATTCCACTGGTGGATTTCCCATTTCCCAGTGGGAAAAGTGGGAAGCTAAATATGCATGTGAGCTCCCATATTTTCAACCAGTGCTCTAAGGATTAAAAGGAAGGTTCTGGGACGAAATTGATCCACCCCATCCTCTTAAGACAGGGGTTCAATAGTTTATATAACGATAAATTTTGGAAGGGACACAATGAATACCCTTTATAAATTTACATACTTTATTTTTTTTATTTTAGCAATGAAAAGTTGCAAATTGAAGGTTTTCGACACTTTCAACTTCAACGCTATAAGGTCATTGATAATTTCCATTATCCTTCGCTATTGAACATATGTGCTTAACCCGCAGGCATTATTTGTGTAAGACTTGAACTGATACTTTGATTCGCTCCAGCTGCAGTCCTAAAATGTCAGTGGGTACTCAGTACTCAATCACAATTTAATCGACGCTTCAACATAAGAACAACGCTTTTCCATACCATGATGGTTGCGTGGGCTTGAAAAACTCGATGGCTCAAATTACGTAATCCTAGAATGAAGAGTCACGTTGCACGTTGAATTGAAGCGTATCACAATCCCCAATTTCATTTCCATGGCTCAAACTTTTTTGTTTGAATTGAATGCCAAATCTGCTGAGTGATGTTCCCCTATCAACATGTCAGTTTTGACTTTTTGCTAATCCTACGCAATCCGGCTTTCTACATGTTCTTCTACACACTATATATGAAGTTAATAAGTTAATATCGATGCTTACTTTTCGTATTGACGTACCTATAGGCCGTAGGTATGTAATGAAAAAGAATTGCACAATTCTGCGTTGGTATCAGTAAATCAAAACGTGAACCTGAGCTTTTTTTAGAAGCTTAATAATCCCCTACAATTCCCTGCCAAATGTCAAATGCCACTACTAACCTTGAAAAATGGTACACAAACTTTTTTGTATTGTATCATCGTCTCGAGGCAACATGTAACATAGAAAGACAAAATCTTATGGAAAAATCAATTTCTTACCTAGCCTTTCTTATAATACTGTTAATAAATAACCAAATGAACTTCCTAAAGTCTAAAAGTTATATAGAATATATATATATATATTATATTATCTAAGTACTTTATACTTGCTGTCCGAGTCCGACAAATCCTGTGTTTTGCAATTATTATTAACCACGTGACGTTTTGCGTTATCTACTTTTTCTTGATGACATTATATTTGCGAATAATATTTATTTAACAAAATGCATGTGATCTCCTGGCCAGGTAATAACAAATAATTTTCAGTCAGTCGATCCATTTAGGTGCAATTAGCGAAATGCCTTTCATATACCTATCTCTGTGGGCTATCAATGTTTGTTCTCTATGATTAGGTACCTCTGTAAATTATCTGTAAATAAAAGATTTAAGTATGGAATGCTCGAGGGCGTATTCCCGTTGGGAGATTGAAGTTTGAAGTCCCAACTAAGCTTAGGGAAAAAAAGCGATTAATACACACAATTTTGTGGGAAAAGACCAGGGTATTCATTTTTCTGTTAAGAAATGGCAATGTTTTTATTCATTTTTAAGCCAAAGTGGCAAATATTTTTTATAAATGATCTTAAATCTTGCATTGCCCACAAATGAATTTCCTGGCTACGCGCCTTTGCAGGTTTTTATAAGTAAAAATAAATAATTTAATTGAAATGATTAGAGAAACCAAAGTGGATTTATAAGAACTTACCAATAGAATGACAGCACTATCTTTTATTTATACACTGACACAGATGAGTCAAAGTAGGTGAGTAGAAATGTAAATAAAAGAATTACGAAAGAGTGTAGCAATATGTTGACATCATGTTTATCCTTTCCCTCTGATTATGACTGAATGGTTCGCACTTAGTTGGAGCTAAATTAATAATTCTGTCGTGTACGGTGCACCTGTGTTAACCAGTGAAGGAAAAAGACACGCTCTCCGATAAAATCCAAACCGACTAAACGAAAAGCGTCAGTGAACAGCTTTATATATGCCTTCAGGATTTCTGCATCAAGTTCTGAACTGGACACTGCCATGTGTCTGTGATTCTACGATTCCAGATAGAACAGAACTATACGTAAATCTTAAAATATGCAAATGAAAGTGAGGAATCAGACTTGATTGATTTTATGGAAAGGTCAGTTTGGCAAATTCAGTAACAAATATATAATGAGCAAAATTCAGTTAATAAAACCCAGCTTAGTTTACTTGCTGAATTAAATTCTAATTTTGTTGGCAAAATTCAGTTGGCGAAACCAGAACAAAAATATTCGGGATCAGAAATATTCAATTTGGTAAAATTCGGATTAGAAAATTCAGTTGACAAAATTCACATTAGGAAAATGCAGATTAGAAAATTTCAGCTGGTAAAATTCAGATAAGGAAAATTCATTTTGTAAAAATTCATTTATAAAAGTTCAGATTAGAAAATTTCAGCCGGCAAAATTCAGATTAGGAAAATTCAGTTTGTAAAAATTCGATTGGTAAAATTCAGATTGGCAAAATGCAGTTAGACAAAATGAACATTTTGAATTTCCAGCATATTAGACAAAAATTGGTATACTTAATAAACTTGGTGAATATATATTTTCCGATTTGTCAAACTTTGGCCAGATAAATGGGTAGTGCATCTGGTTAGGTGTATTTTAAAGTAGCATTGTGATTGCATAAGTAACTCGCAGTAAAAAAGAATAGGGCAAAGAAAAAGATGAATTAATAAGGCATTGAATAATTGGAGGAGTGAGGAAAGGAAGAAGGGAGCAGCAGACAGACAGACAGACAGACTCCTTTTCAATCCTGCATTATTCTGATTACAGTCTTGTCTTAAGTAATTTCCGTAAGTAGGCAACTCAACTAAATCAATAGAAGTTTCTTAATTCTGTCCACTCCTTGTGCTCTTGCTAAGTAGCCACTAATGTATGTCTCCTCTCAAATGCATTTCTCTGATTACATTATGCATGTCAGTGTAGTAAGAGTCATTTGGCATAAAATCCAGTCCATTCCCATTTATCCTCCATGAAATTCCATCGAAGACATAGAAAGTCACTTGAACACAATAAACTCTTCCTTTTACATAGTCAGCTAACCAGATTTTAACCAACCCAAGTTCTAATGTTCACTAACACTCTACGAGCTTGCACCTATCCATAAATTTTCCGCTCAAATTATTTTTGCAACGAAATAAATGAGAAAGAATTGGCTAAAAGTCGTGCTGTGAACCGTAAACTCTGGTTCATTGCTATAATATCTATGGTCTCAAAGATTCAGATATATATATAGACATTTGTAAGAATTCAGGTATGAGAAACATGGGTTTAATTAGCCATATTCATCCCTCATCGTTAGTGTAGTCTTAGTCTGCCCTTTGGCAGAATATCGTGAAATTGGACTATGAAGTTGCAAAAATGACGTGGAGTGAGGGATAAGCGGATAATCCCGAGTTCCATGAAAGGAATGGTTCAAACCGGATTATAATTATGGAATGAAGCACAATGATATCTAATTCTCTTATCATCATCCATATAACTATTCTCGATTTCATTTACAGAAGAGTACGTATATTAGCGTTTGCAGTAGCAGTACCTACCAATTACCAGTAAGAGATCTACGTGACGAGTGCCAAGAATTGAAAGTGACTCAGATTCCTCGTTTTTGTGCCATAAAGGAAACAATAAGTTAAGCTCCAAGCTGCCAGGTGCTTTTATAGGAGAACTTGGCATTTACATAATTAAGAGTGTATTATTCGTGCACAATAATTGCACATCCAAATCAATTTAGGCATAGTACAGGTGTACAGCTCTTTAATTCTCAAAGGAGTTCATAGTAAGATAGATAAATTATTCTTGAGAACTATTACTACATTATATGGCTCTTCATTCAGCTCTATACTTTCATAAATTCATAATAACTGGAGAAATTACGTTGGTGCTATTCCAGAATGAGATTACAAATGCAAAACATTTTTCCAACACTATTTTCTTCATTTTTGGATGTTCTGTATTTCATCCATATATTTCTTATGTATACTATTAGCTGAAGTCTTGTTGAAATAACTTTTCTATGAATATTACCATAAAATAAAATATATTGTCAGTACATATTACTATTAATATAGAGTAACCCAATAGTTAATGCTCCCTTAAAAATTCCGTAAATAACTATGGTTCTAGCACAGTAAGTTGCTACCTTGTGCCAAAATGGTAATTGATATGCATAATGGAGAGAGTTTTTTGTGGAAAGGATTTCTGAGGAATTAAGTGGACGGGTGATTAAAGGCGCTTGAGTGAAGGGACTTGCTAGAAAGTAAGAGTAATTCACTGAGAAAGTGAAATTCCAAGAACACGCAATACGGAAGGAAAAAGGAACATTATAGTGAAAAGTTAAAGGACGTAAGTACATGAACTCGTGTCTGTCTGCGTGGATTGGACGTAGAGGGATTGTGTCTAAATATTTAGTGAGCCAAGACGGAGAGTGATTATTGTGATTACTAAACGGCTCTGCTGCTATGAAACTTTGTTTAAGGCCATAATTAATAGCTGCTGGAATATCACTGGACAACTCAAGGTCGTCGCTTTTACGCAAAGTCAACTTTGCACGAACTCGGATTGTCAAAGATTTTAGCAGACAGCTTGGCTCTGTAAGAATAACATTGTCTTAAATCTCATGCATACCAGAAGAATATTATAACCAGTAGAATATTATTATTAGGTTGAAACGTAGAATTAAAATTCCGACATTCCGAGATAGTCTGAATAAATGTCTATGAATCTAACCAGACATTGCGAATTTTTCTAAACCGAATAATAAAACTACTAAAATCATTTATACCAAACATTTTTTGCAAACTTTTTGTTTTCTTTGGCCATCAAATATCTGTAACAGCATTTCAACGTCGAAAAATTTTAAAGCTACTTTCCATGTGCCACAACATTTTCCTCCACTTGTCTCCGTAACTATTCTTGAGTAAATTACATAAGGATTAGAATCAAGAAAGGAATTGAATGACCTTCTCAAAATTGCTAATTGCTTCTAGCAAGCAATTCAGCACTTGCAAACTGGAAATTATCTTTTAAAGAATGTCACGTAACTTACATGCAGTTTTCTTCTCTGTGCATATCATTAAATAATATTATGCTTTTGAGGAAATTGTACACAGGGCAAAGATTTATTTGCCAAAAACAGTGGCAACTCCTCTCACCATTTTCAGTCAAAAAGAGATTTGAAAGGTTCCTTTGACACTTGTGTCCGAGAGAGAGGAGATTAGAGAAGAAATAATAAGGCTAGCGTGTTTCAGTGCTAACCTTGAATTTTAAATCCCATTGTAAGAGAATGCTGTTCATTAGTAGAGTCCATGAAAGTGAATTTCTCACTTTCTCACGAAACTTCGTGAGTGTGTCCATTAAGAAGGCAGGTTATAAAACATGGAAATCCACGTTCTTTACTTAAATCTCTGTAACGGCCACGTCCACTAATTTACAACTCAAATCTTAAACATGCAAAGGAAATAAATAGCACTGGAATCTCTTTCCGTGCCGTAGTGCCTATAATAGAATTTCAATAAATCCACCAAAGAATGACGCCTAATGGGGTTGCTTTATTTGCGTTCTGTTCAATAATGGTCATATTCACATATAATGTAGAGGGGATAACCACGGTCAAGTTTGAGTAGGGGGTAAACAGATTTCACCGTGCGGT
>JAAAYG020003729.1:0-29631 GCA_009936455.2 Tomocerus minor
GCTCATTCTAACAATACATTTAACGTAAAAAATATTCTAAGAAGAATTACATGCTAGTAGTGTTTTATTAGGGACATTTTTAAATGTCTTTTAAAATGGACGATTTTTTCTTTAAACAATTTTTCTTTTAAAACTATTAATGCATATAATGAAATTTCCGGAAATTTCCTTAAAAATAATGAAATTTCCGAAAAAGATTATTAGGTTGCGTTTTTATTATCTGTAATGTACATAATAAGTATTATTACCATTGTTTCTTCGGTGTAAAACTAATTGGTATTATGTGTTGTGTGTTATACAGGGTGTTGTTTGTGCTAATTGGGAAGACTACTATGTTTGTTGTACTGATACATGCTTTGATAAAATTTTACCTTGGAATTCTTCCAACAACCATTCTCGCAATAACAATAACATAGTGTACAATGGGGAGATTTCCTCCAACAGAACTGAAGAAGCTAGAACTGCAGATGTTACCGTCATTGTAAAATTGACAGTTCCTGTTTCGGAGATAAGGAGAGTTGAGACTGTAATCAAAGAGGTGCCAATTAAACAAGTTATTCATGAAGAAAGAGGTATTTAATCAACATGATCTGACAATTTCCATGATAAAAATTTGAAATGAATTTAATAATATTAGTTGATAATAAAAATCTGTCTATAAATAAATTGTCAAAGTTAAGAATATATTTTTGAGCTGCAATATTTCAATCCGCTACTAATCTATTTTGGATTTCTGGTATTAGTATTGTTTTAGGCATACGTCCTTAATTACCAATACTTCCTGTACGTATACGTAATAAATCATATCGTGCATGATTTGGCTCTCTTTATTGTTTGTATATAATATATATTTATTAAAACGTAAAAACAAATGCTAAAGAATGTGTTTGCCTAATGACGTCATACTGCCATAATTTATTCTTCGTGAATTTTAATGCTATATTACATAATAAATTCCTATTTGGTCTTTATTTCAGAAATTGTTAGCTGTGTGCTTCCCCAAAGTGCAAGTGACGATTCAACATGTAAGAATGATTACCGAAATGATACTCTGGATAAGGAATCATCATTTAAAGATATTATTGAACATAAAGAAAGCAACTGTTAGCAGATAATATGAGGCTTTGTATTATATACAGGTACAATGGATCCAAGAAAAGAAATTATCTGTATTGTGCCTAGCCTATAAACCGGAAATCTATTATGTAGGTGTATATACTCGTAACATTTTCAGTTTACCATCTATTTATTTTGTATTTGGTCAAAGGAAATAGGTATTTATTACAAACTTAATATAACTTTAAATAATATTGCATGCTTAGTAATGACAATAATTAATAATATTTTGGCAATATAATATTATACTTGTTTTTAGATACACCAATACGGTTCTAAATAAAAATGATTATTATTACCACAACAAAAATCCCAGCCAGTATTGTTTTGTGCATTGCGAATCTTATATCCTATAACCAGTATGTAAACAGTAGTAGCTAGTAGTTTTATGGTGCTTCAAGAATACAAATTCAGAACTATATCAGATAGAGATGATATAATGAAAGGTATATAGGTTCAATAAAATGTTTGATTTTCATATAAATGATAAATCATTGAATATGAATGAAAAAGATGTACCAAGTTTTAGCAAACAGTTTTAGAAGGGTAAGAAATGCACACGCATAAAATATGAATTTTTTATACTTACATAGTAGGTACCCTGAAAGAAACACAACAAAACATTACCTCGTCATCGCGTTTTATTATCCCATTATATTAGACCCATTGGAATATGAATGAAAAGTATGAAAATTGTTACAGATAGGAATACTATTTATAGGCACCCTCAGCTTTAAACTGGTGCATTTAATATTGAATTTGCATAAAGAGAAATGTAATGCCATTAGCACTTGTGCCATTAAATTACTAGTTCAAATCAATTGAATTTTTGCAATCTCTTTGAACTGCACAATAGAAAATTCTGATTTATTCAGTTAAAAGTTTTGCATTTGTTTAGTAATGAATGTGCCAGGAAAGTATTATTTTGAATGACAATAAGTAAATTGACATTGATCTGCTATTGTAATTTAATGTACAAGCATATAACCTACTGCATAGTGAGTATGTATATGCATAGAAACAAGAATATGACATTCAACTTCCTGTTTCATGATGTAATGGAATATTTAGTGCCATTGTCATTTGCATTTATAAATTATCTTTTAGCTTTGATTGAATTGGAATTTAAAAAAAAAGTGTCGAAGTACAATGTTGAGCTATTTAAGGATTTAACGTTGGATTTCTACAAGACGTCATGCAGTGCAAAATTGATTTGTAAACGTCCACATGTATACTAAGTAGCTTTAGGCAGGATTATCTATTTTCCAAATGAATACCAATTGTTTTATAATTGTTGTATTCATTTTCGTCGCATTTAAAAATAAGGTAAATAAGGAAACATAAATATTAATTTAAACAAACAAAAAGTTTAATTTGTGTGTATTATTTTAAGACCCTAGCAGAGCAAGATTTTGTTCAGGATGTTTACGAAAGTTGTGCCCTTCCAGAAATAAAATGCATTGGAGATACTTACGGCTGTGTTGAAAATAAAAATTGCGCATTTATGGGATCATCATTCATAAATTCTACACATTACAATTTTATTTTATATGATATATGGCAATTTGATGGATCTCCAAAATGTATGCCAACCTCGAACAATCCAGACACAATTGAAATCAAAGTAAAACCATTTTAAAGTATTTTAATCAGAAATTTTAAATATAATTTTCTAAAATCCTTTTTAATAATTAGGCAATTAAAAGGGGGAAACAAGTTATAACATGCAGAAAAGTTACGCATATGGATTTCACATTTTTCTTTTACTGGATAAAAGACAAATGCCTTCCCACCTCTGAGGTAAGAAATAAAATTCTGAACAAAATATACACTTGAATTTTCACGATTATTATAAATACATTTAAATTGATGCAACTAAAATTAGTTTAGTTATAACTAAAGTAAAAGGATTAAATACGCAGTTAAAACTGTGCCACAGTAATTAATCATATTATATGAAATTAATAAAGAAATGCTAATTTTTTGCATTGAAGACTCACAGTTTGACAAATCTGCCGATGGCAACCAGTCACGAAGAGCATCTCAAGACTTGCCAAATAAAATACAAAAATGTCAAATTAGAAAAGGTTAAGCTTCCGTCTGATAATAATTTTACTAATTGGATTTGGAAAGAATATGCTAGTGGCAGTGGGACATTTTATACAAGGAATTCTACTGCTCACCATCTTGGAGACGAAATCGAAAGAACTGACGACGGTGTGTTATATAAGACACAGTATGTAATAAGCACTCACAAACATACTTTAGGACATTTTCTTAATGGAAACTACATAGAGAACTATGCATATCATTCATCAAGTTCCGTCTCGCTAGTTTTTGTTTCAGTAATTTACAATTTTGTCAACTTTATGCCGTTTGCACTTAGCAACTCTATTGAATTCCAATAGACCATACAAATAACTTCACAAATCATTTAATACAACTTTCATTTATTTTTTTAAAACACAATTGAAGAGTTTATCAATGCAATTATTTGTCTCAATGCCGGAGTGCCAGTGTTTTACTGAAGAACTTGTTTATTCCTCATCATTGTCATCATAAGTTTAATTATTTTACACAGAGAATTTCGCTTACTTATTAGCTCATATTCAAAACAATTTTGAGTTATATTACAGTTTCAAGTACAGCTTATTTATTTATGTAGAAAATTGACATAGGTAGATCTATGTACAGATAAAGATAATATATGACATAAGTAGACTTTCCACATTTAATTTTCCTTGAATTGCATTTACTTAATTCTGTATATATAAACAAACAGAAAAATCTACTGATTAAATATGTGTCTTGTTTAATAGCATTCCTAGCCTTAGCTATTTTCTTGACCTCTGTCTGTTCTACTTGCGGTGTCCTTTTAATTTACTTGTATTCTACGCATTAATACGGAAATAAATTCCAATTTATGAGCAATAGTGGCTGTGGCATATATTTGGTTCTATTTCTACTTCTACTTCATTCACATAACATAACAATTCCATAGTTCCATGGGGCAAGAATAAGAATATGTTTGCATTATTGATGCTTATCCGTGGAGAACAAATAAAACCATAAAAAACGCATCTAGCCGAGTATCGCACAATGTTTTTACTTTGCGCTTTAATTAAAAACAAAGTATTATTTCTTTTAAAGAGCAACATAAAATTAATATGCACTAAATATGTACTACTAAGTATATAAAACTAAAAATACAAATTTAAAGGCTACTCAATTCCGAAAAATGTTAAAAATTCAAATATCAACTTTATCTGTGTCATTGTCGTCCCATTTATTATTTTTTACTGTCCTTATACTTTCCTGTATGAGCATCTTGTACAAATATCTATTTCTAAAGTTATTCCAAAGGTAGGTTGGGAAAAAATGACATATTATTAGTATCAAAACACATTAGAATGCTACAATATCCACTCGATGCTATCTATATTTACATTTCAAAGGCTTTCCCTCTACTATATTATTATGCCCAAAAACAAGAGCCCACCGAATTATATTATGTAATGAGTGTTCGCTTTTTAATATGTATTGTCACCGATACAAGAGATATGTACGATATGACGATATATTACTTCTATATATCTAATATTATATTTACGTCTATACTTTGTAAAGAGGCTTAATGCCCTTGATCTAAAACGTGAGAAAAAGATACGAATTTATATTGACGAAATTATAAGTTTACTATCTTCGTCAATATAAATACAAAATTGCAATTAAAAATATAGTCTCCTTCGCCAGAAATAGTTAGTTCCCATATGAATTGGATTTTCTCGAGAAACAAGGCTTACGAAGCAAACTTAGTAACTATATAATTTAATTTTGAGAAGGCGATCAAGTATTTAAGGATGAGTGTCAACGTAGCTGCCCAATATCTATTAAATGCTTTATGGTAAAAAAGTAATGGTAACGTCCCATTTGAACGTATCTCATCACCTTTTTCAACAATTGCAAAATAATTCTATTGGGAGTAGTTGTATTTACATATCTATCCTTCCGTTTATTAGATTATCTACATGAAAAATTTTAATTTTATCAATTCCTGTACCTCCGTCGGCTTTCTTGCAACCAGGTATGGTAATAATTTTTCCCAAAACCACTCAAAACCACTTACGGAGTTTTAGAACTGCCGGCTGGAACAGTTTACATGAGTACATTGTCTTTAAGAACAAATTTCCTTCTGGGGCAGTTCTATATATTTCCCCATTAGTGGTTTTGAGATAGATACAGCCTAGACTATCGCCATACATATAAGGGGACCGATTCTCATACCAACGTACTTTACATCCGTAAATAGTTCTTGAAACATAGTAATAATATATTCCTCAAGTTCCTTAAGTATATCCCCAATTTAAAAGACAAACAAGCTTTCCAGAGGTGCCTTTGGGTAAGCTATGAGATAGAATGATAGCACTTCTATAAACTTCCCATTTCTAAAATTTTTAAAATCATAATTAATTGAAACAACTTTTGTCCGGATTCTATGCTACGACAGCTAAAATGAAATTACGTTTTGTGCTGGTGAAAATAGTATTATTTAATTACCTTTGCAGCGAGACCAATCAAGAAGCCAAAATGAAGTATCCAGTGGAAATGGAAGTTCTTAATACAGCAATTTCGTTTTTTATTCGCTTCTGTAGTGTTTCTGTTAATTATAATAACACTGACATCACAGCAATTTCATTTTTCGATATCATCGATTCTCCAATTGTTATTATGAACGCTAATAATGTCAAGACATCAAAATCTGTCAACGTGCATTTTCATCTAAGAAAATGGATTCTACCTTACGCAAAAATTAATATTTTGGAAAGAAACTACAGAAAGGTTACATCGGGTGCAGAAAACGAGTGTATGTACACATTTTATTCTGACAGCTCCGAATACTGTAGGGAGAACTACGGCTACGAGTTATTTTTTGTTCCTGTGCTACTTTTGTACGATTTTGTATTGCATTACAGCAAATATGTGAATCCTTTTTATTTCCCTATTCAAATTGATGGGGAAGGTATATATTCAATCCAAAATATTGTCGTTTACTGTAAAGGTTGCTGTGAAACTTGTAATAATAACAACAATCAAATAGCATTGTTGCAAAATATAAATTTCCAAGTTTTGACTCCCGGTATGTTAGTGAATTTAGTTTATTTTATTGACACGTACAGATTCAAAAAATTCCCGACATGTACCAAGTGCTTAGAAATTTCAAACAGAGCCAAAATAACAAAAATTATTGCCAACAGTTTTATGAATTTTAACAGGACAAAAATTTCCCCTTTCAAATCGTCACCAATTCGACGTATAAACATTTTCAAGGATACAATTCTGTCCCTTTTATTAGATATACATACGGATGATTTATACATCTGGGATGTAAAGGATTATTTGGTGAAATCATTTTATGTACAAACAGGGAACGAAGTTTGGAATTGGGTTACTTGCTCCGGAATTCAAAAAACAATGAATTGGAAATTATATACAGTTCCATTTGACAAACTAAGTTGGCTATTAATATTTTTTTCATTTCTGGTATTGTCTCTGATATTCTCTTATAAAACAATTTCACTTGTCAGTGGAAATTGGTGGACTCTTTATTCATGGCCAAATAATTTTGCCATACTTTTAATTGTGCTTTTTCAATTCTTTGGAGTTTTCTTAGAGCAAGCAGTGATAATCAAAAAGAAAATCAAACAGATGACGTTAAAGCTAATTTTTGCAATTTTTGTGATTCCTACAGTTATTTTTAGCAATGCCTACAAATCTATCATTGTGAGCCAAATGTTTTTGCCACCAGAAGTTAAAAGCAACTACAGTCATTTCCGAGATTTAAATAATTTTTCTGTTTCTGTAATTAATAAAGACTTGGGAAACTGGTTGCAAGAAATGCAGTTTAAAATGTCAGAAAGTATTGTGGAAATTATGGAATCTTCAATTTCACCAAAGATTACTCACCCGGCATCATTAAAAATAAGGTATTTTAAAACTGTCAGCATAAATAAAAGCAAAGTACACCGTTTGATCGAAAAAAATGCAAGTGATCCATATTTCAATTCGGTCCTTAAAAATCTTCAAATATTTCCACTTCAATATCATATTGTTCCATTTGATGAGTACAGAGATAATGTGCCGTTGTTTTTTATGAAAAATTATAATTTGTTGAAAAACTGTTACAAAACTGCCGTTGCTGGTCCTGAGCATTGGCTCGAAACTTTCGATAAGTATTTGTTTCGTGATATTAATTATGTACGACGAATTGAAAATATTTTCCAAAAGCAAACTTTATTTCTAATTCCGTATTATTTTAACAAATATCATTTGTATACACGGATGCAAAGTATTATGAGCTCGGGAATATACTGGCTTTTTGAAAATTGGCATACATACTTCGAAGAACGGGATATCAGATTAGATATTAAATCCAATTTTACTTTTTCTGAGTTTTCGCGAACAAAAGTGAAAGCATCCTTCATTAATTCCAGCATTAATTCTGTATTTTATATTTATCTGCTACTGATTAGCATTACCATCGCCATATTTTTTATAGAAATATTTCTACCCTTTATTACATACATAATTTATAAAACTAAAAGTACCGTTTTGAGATATTTTATTGATAGAATACCGCTATATAATGAGAAGAAATTTAATCGATTGCTTTGGTAATTTATACTATGAAAGAAATAAATGCGTTTTCCATTAGAAGATACGATTTTCATATTAAGATACGTAAAATATTTTATGTAATATTTGCTTGTATAGAAAATGCAATAAAATAATAACATAGTACAAATATGTTTACATAACACTTTCAACTTTTTCATTCAACTTTAGATTTTATTCCAACGTAACTAAAACAACAATCAAACAAAACTAGTAAATAGATATGTGCATAACGCAGATATCTAACCCCGCCCGAACATAATATTACTTAAAGCATGACTTAGCAAATACAATGTGTTATTATACAAAAGTGGTATGACTTTCCCATTCCCAACTTTCCCCATTGCAAACTTAATTAATTTTATCCTCTATAAATTAAAACATGTTTTAAAAATTATAACCTCAAGGCTTACCTACAAATGTTTAAAATGACCCCTTTCATTAATTATTCACAATTATAGCCAATGGGTCCATGCACTCCCTTCGAACAATTTGTAGCATTTGAGGGGTTATCTTTTGGCACACTAAGATCCTTTGCTGTAGGTCTGCAGTTGGGGTGTACAAATAACATGATGGCAATATAATTTAAGATCCATAATATTGAACAGGGTGCTATGTGAGAGAAAATCTCAACTATGCATGGGTATTCACTCTTGTGACACATTGATTGTAGCAGTAAGTTAAGCAAGCTATACTTATTTTCGTATTATATTAAAGCATATATTATTTTTTTCTGAGTTACAAGGTTAACTAGGTAGCTATAAATATTACAACACATATATATATCATTTGCAAGCTCAGCTTTTTAGTTTGTAACTGCTGGATGTAACAACGCAATTATATAAATGCAATAAACAGTCTGATAAAAACATCGAATTAAGAAATAGTACGCAACAAATATAAGCAATAACTGTACTTCGTGGTTTAATAATAAAATTAATTTACCTACTGAAAGTATTTATCCGTATATATGTATATTGAAAAAAGTAGAAATGAATCATTGTCAGGTTTCCAGTAAAGCCACAGATTTCGTCATGGCTAATTTTGTATAATGTTATGTTCCAGGGGTTTCCCACCATGGGTGCCATTAAGAAATTTAATCCGCAGTAGTCTTGGCTCTCAAACAATTATCTCCACATTCAGTTTATTTATTACTGTAGCATGCGACATACATTTATCATTATGAAGTACAAGTACCTAATTGTAATTTTAATATGTTCCCTTGACCTAATTTTATGTGACTCTTCAGTAGAACCAAAGGATTTAAAATTAAAAGTAAAAAATGGACAATTTCAACTTGAGGTACCTACCTATCTATTTTTGTAATTAACTATTATATAATCATATAATGAGATATGCTTAGTCTTTGATTTACATCCATTTTTAATTTAACAGGAGTCACCGGATAAGAGTGACTCATTCCGGGATGTTTACGAAGGGTGTGGAACAGAAGAGAAACAGTGTATTGGGGATAGCGAAGGATGTGTTGAAGCGAAGAACTGTATTTTTATGGGCTCGTCTATCATAAATTCCACTCATTTTACTTTACGCTACTATGACAGATGCACATTTGATCCAAAGAGGTATCGAACTTTTCAACAAGGCTCCTTTAACCCAGATACCATCGATATTAAGGTGAAACAGAAACATCCAGGCGACATGGAATATATTTATGTACCAATTTATGATTTAGATGTCTTTTATGTTTTTTAGCGAGGACCTTCGGGGGATCAAATAATTACTTGTCGAAAAATCACACACAAGGATTTCAAATTTTTCTTTTTCTGGATCGGAGACAAGTGCCCTTTGTCTGTTGTAAGTTTTGTTATTACCATACATTGGTATAATACTTTTTGTAGAACATAAATTTATTCTTTGGTCATGCGTCATAAAAATAATTACAGACTTTTACATTAGGTAAAATCCTTTTGAGAACTATAAAAATATTTTAAATCTATTTTTCCAATTCCAAGAATAGTCCTATAATTTTTCTTCTGATATTTGAACTGCAGAAAAATCTTCACTATTGGAAGCAAATATCGAATATTATGAGCAAATAGAATGATATAAACACATCATAACGCAAATTATGGCTTTAATTTGATTTTAAAAGGAATGAAGTCATTAAAGCATTTTAATCCATTGTCAATTTGAATTTTCAGAATAAAGGGCTCTATAGCATTGGTTATTACAGCCACGAAGAACACCTTGCAAAATGCAGCAAGAAGTATGAAAACAGAACAGAAAATAGCGTTATCATTCCACCGTCGAAACGCAATTTGACTCATTGGTTGGGCAACGGAGTTTCAAGTGTTAGTGACATTTTCATCCGAGCTAAGAAATGTACAGCAGACATCATTGGAAATGAATACGAAATTGTAAAAGACGTTTTGTACATAACGAAATACTCTTTGAATGCAGATGATCAAATAAACCAATCAGAGCATTCTAAATGTTCAGGTGGGCCAGATTTCAACGTATTAATTACTATTGTATCGCTACTGTGTGCTCATTATTTTTTGTCGATACATACAGAATAATTGATCCATTTTAAATCATTAACAATTTAATTTAGCGAATAAATTATGCATTTCCTCTGCTTTTATTCCTATCCTCTGTAATAGTTTGAGTTGAATATATATGTTAGTTACAGACAGTAATCCAATGAAAATTTCTTTTGAATTTAAATATAGTAATAAAATATACGAATATCTTATTCGAGTTCATAGTAATCAACTTTGATATATGCTAAAATACTTTAATTGAATAGCTATTTGAAGGTAAAACTATTTTAGCTGTTTTCCTGTGGACCTACCACAAATATGTAATACAGGATAGAATTGACATATATTTTATTATCTTCACAATATGTTGCAATACAAAGAATATTCACAAAATTAACATATTTCTAAATAAATACCAACCTTATTCGCGTAATTGTGTTCTCATTTCTAAATTCCTTGTTTAAACTTACATTGCACCTTGCGCAATACCTATATGTATTTGTCGGTAATTACAATGTTAGGAATTAAGTGGCATTACTTGGTTCCATCATATGAATGAGGTATGTTTGCCACATTTAATACTCGTTGGGCAATGATATTTTACTGAATTTGACTCCAATTATGTTAACTTGTTGCCTGCTGTTGGAGCATTTGCAATAACAATTATATCTCAGAATCAGAGCAATAATGGACAGTAACTTTGTGAGGGAACATTCTACAATTCCGTGGAGAGCAATGCCATTGTAGGTCAACAACTCTAGGAAACAGAATTTCTCCCAAAAAAAAAGGAAAAATAATAGTCAGAGCTGTCTGTCTAGGATAAGTGAATTCCTTTCTTAATTCCTTATTACCGCTACCAACGTTAGATGCTTTATGTTTTTTTCTGCTGTCCCAATAATGGGTAATGAAGGGACGAGTATAGAAATTGAGAATGTGTAATAAACAGCAAAATTAAACATTGTTATTATAGTAAATTCAACTTTTATTTGTAGAACATTCGATATATTTTTCCACGCATAAAACAAGATGCTGAAAGTGTTGATAAATAAAACACTATTTCTAAAATATTATGACAGGTTTAGTTGGATTCAAAAATCCAATATTGCATTTGAAAATCCGTAATAAACAACAAAAATAAATTATCTTAACTGTAGTAAAATTTAACTTCTATTTGCATAGCTATCCATATTTTTGTCCATAGATTAAACAAATTGATGGGGGGAAATTTATAAAATATTATTACAAGTTTAAATGGACTTTTAGACTAATCTGCTAATATAACTATAGGAAATCTATAATAAACATTAAAAATAAATGATTTTTGTTCTAGTAAATAACCTTATTTGTAGAGCCCTCCGTATTTTTGTCTACTGATAAAACAAGTTGACCACAAATAAAACATAATTTATAAAATATTGTTACCTACAAGTTTAGATTGATTTTTAGAAAACTAATCTAGTATAACAATTATTGAGAAGTTGCAATAAACAATAAAAATAAATGATTTTTGTTTTTGTAAAATATAACTTATTTGTAAATCCTTCTATATTTTTGTCCAAAGATAAATAACACATAATGTATAAAATATTATTACAAGTTTAAATAATTGGATTTTTATACAATAGAATTCGAAATATTTCTAGATATCGAATTTCGTAAGTAGTAGACGTTTTTATGGAAATAATTTCATTAGTTCCTGAAGCTGTTCATTTGGAATAGCCTTCCCTCTTCCATTTTCAAACAAATAACATTCTGATCTTCGATCAACGATATGTGCGAAATCTGAATTTCGAAAATTATCTTGATCTGCCCAAATAATTTTGCCTAGTGCACATGTTTTTAATGGTTGCTGTATAATCCTCAAAAGAGAATCAGTAGGGAAGGAAGGAAGTCGTCGATTTGTCACAATTCCCATAGAGCTAATGTAGAGGTTATCAGTAGTGATCTTAGTTAAAATATCTTCAATCAACGACAAAGAATAATGTAGCAAATGTAGCGAAGTCAATCGACCATGAAATCTGTCTCCGATTATTTTAATTCCATCTAATTGAACTTTTTTCACTGAGAGTGGGAGCCAGTTTAAATTGCCCTCAAAATTTCGGTCCTGAATATTTTCAAGACTGACAGACACCAAATCGCGACAGCTACTAAATACCGACAACCGTGGAAATATATTTTGGCTGCGAATTGGACATCTTAAATATTTTAATTTAGGTAGAAAGATTTGTTGTGGGTTTATTGATGTCATTAAGGAAAATTCAAGAGTTTCTAGCTCTGCTGATAAAAATCCCAAATCCAATTGTGCTGACACAAGTCGTAGATTTTTAATTTTCGGTTTGTTACTCCTTTTCCAAGAGTAATTAGTGGCTATAAGATCAACACTCTCCAAAGATATGCCAGGAGGAAATACCAAACTTGTGCTGTCATCATAATTATTAAAATTGTATGAGCCATCTAACAAGATTTTTGTACATTGGCGAAAATCAATAAAATCGTTTAAGCACACATCTTCAATATGCCCGCTATTTTCACAGAAAAAAGAAACATTTTCTAAACTAACTTCTTTGGGCTCAATTCTTGGATATTCTTCGCTTACGATTAGCACACATGATTTCAAAGATAAATATTCAATGCATTTCAATTTGCTCATAGATATACGTAGCTGTGTACTGAGGCCATAAAAAATTGAACTGTTAATTTTCAGTCTCCTAAGGCTGGGGCCAATCAGATTATCAATATTTAAACTATTTATATTACCATCAACATCTTTAAAGTGAATGTTTGAAAGTAGTTCCATTGATGTAATACTTTCTCTATTTAAAATACAAAAATTTGTAAATAACTCTAATGAGCTGAGAGTTTCCTTAAACACAAAATTGCTACAAACAACGCTATTCAAGGGAAAATCGTTGCAAAACCGTTCTAGAGTTTTTCGGTTGCTCCCAAATTCAATCTTTGCTGTTTTTCTGAACAAAGACTCACTAATTCCTTCCCACATTTTGCAAACTTGACGAAAATTCTTTAAAGATGCAAAGTCCAGAAAATCCAAAATTGTTCTCAATATCTGTAAGAAAAGGGAAACACATTTAATTAACACGAGGATGGAGGAGTCTAAATAACTTATTAAACTCGCAAACTTAAATTACATTTTATAGACTTTGTTGCTGCATAGCTGCTTTAATCTATCGGTTACTAAAAATTATATTTATTAGATACCCAATGTATAATATTGCAACTTACTAAATGATTTTTTGCTAAAGGATGACATCCAATTAGGTCCAATTCTTTTGAAAGGTCGTTCTCAAAATACGAGAATAATTTGCTTTCTACCAATGCTATCTTTTCCTCCAAAAGTTCAACTGTCACACTATTTTAAATAAATTAAAAGGATTTAGTTACTAAATATCGTATATTATGGTACGTACTAATATAAGCCACATCCATTCTGATTTTCGATAAATTTTTAGACACTGAACATAAAAACAGTTATATAAATATTCAGATTAAAAAATCAGTATTACTAAATAAAAATGTATAGTTATCATTTTATTTTAATAAAAATAACGGTAAGTAATAGACAAAATTACTAGAAGTAATTAATACTTGCAATAAAGTTCAGAAATAAATGTTACAAACTTCATTGGCGGCTGTTCTCGCTTCTTTTCCTTCATGATGTCTTTGTTTTCTATTGATTTATTTATGCCGGATATTAACACTTTTAGTTCTTCAGCAGAGTATTTAAACTCGTTCACTAATTCCGCTAACGCATTGCCGTATTCCATTATTCCGTTGAACTATAATTTACTTTTGTAGAGAAAAATTAAAATGTGAAAAAGAAGCAATAACAATAATGCAGGCAAGAGATTTCTGCCTTCACTCGCTCAATTACTGAAGAGGACTGAATGAATTCAAATGGGTCAAGAACTACAATAATTTTTGAAAACAGCTTAAAAAGTCTAAGGTAGTTCTTGTGATTCAGATTTATTTTGTGACTCCTTTCTTAAGCTCATTTTCCAAGTATTTGGTATAGGAACCTTTTCTACGGCCGAACTTCTCAAATACGCACCCTAAGCCGAAAGTTTTGTTTGAGTTGTATGGGTACAGTTGTATTTATTTCGGTTGACCATAATGGAGTAAGCAGGGTTCAGTTTATGATCCCATGATAACCTCAGTAGGTACGACAGTGTAGTACACTACAATACAACTGAGAATGATTTATGGAGTAGGTACTATTATTTTTTACAGCAAATTTGTTATACTTGCTTTAAACTTGCAAGACAAAATTATCTATACACAGATATGAGACAAAATATTGTACATGAGCATTTATTATTATTTATTATGTCGCATGTCGGTAGATATCTAGTGAAGCCAGCTCAGTACTGTTGACTGTATATAACCATGCACGGATTGGATTAGTAATACGTGGTAATCTACGAATCAGATTATGTCTACAAAACCTTTACCTTTCTGGTGAATAACATTTTAATGGCTTTTCTACCATATCAAATTCAGTGTGTCAATGACTTTGTTTCTCGGTTAAAAACTGATTGACCAAATTAACACCAACATTTCCTTACTCACACTTATTCCATGTAGAATATCTTAAGATTTATTAACATATATGATTTAGGCCTTCAAAATTAATTGATCAAAAATCTTTGGAAATTAATCAAAATGTTCAATCTCAAGTTTCCGATACAATATACAATTTCTCAAGAAAAAGAGATATCTCGTATTACTCGTATGACAATAAGATTGGGATACTCCAACCGAGTGGACTCGTAAAAAGATTATTTTCTAAGAGAATATTATCCTTTCGCATTTCCTAAGATAATCTTATTTTATTATTTATCGTATTTTATCATGTTTGGTGTTATATGCATACGACTAGGTAAATCTTCCCATATTTGGTCTTCATCTTTTCCTATGCATTATATGAAACTTGCATAAAATCAATTCTTTCCATTATGTCAATACATGGTAGAGACTTTATGGGTAACTAACTACATGCATGATTTATCCTATAGCAATGCATTCTTCCATCTTTCTAAAGACGGCTGACAGTCACTACAGTTGTAAGGCAACAAATACTTAAAAACCCACCAACTGCAACGATAAATACTAAATAATATCATGTTTACATTCTGTTGAATTTTTGGTGGTATTATTCTATATAACAAACCAAAATCAAGGATCATTGGTCCAATTACATTCTTTATGGGCCCTTATATACACTCATAAAACATTGAAATAATTCAAAATGTTCTATAATATCAGGTACTATCTATCTTATTTCGTATACAATTTATGTTACAATTCAAGGTATTTTTAACAAATAAATACAAAAAGTAATCTTTTCGTAGAGTTTAAGAAAGTTTCTACTGGGCTGTGTTAAAGTTTTAATTTTTAATATTTTGTTCAGGAAATAAAAAATAACAATCAGCTTTAATGATTAAATTTTAATTACTAGCAATTTTAATATTTAGGTAATTTTTAGATTAGAAAATTAATCTAATTTTTATCTAGCGTAGTGATATTTAGCAATCATAATTTTCGTGATGGCTTTTCGGCTCAAATGTTTTCAAAATGCCTGATTCATGTGCATACTGCAAGTATTTGTTCACAACTTTTTTAGTATTGGGAATCATGTCGTTGAAATCGGGAACAGCTTTTAAAAGTTTGTTGCTGATGCAAAAGACTTGCTTTTTATCTTTTAGTAGTGTCCCCATAGCCGTTGCACCCATCATTGCCGTTTTCATGTCAGATCCGTATGAATCCGTGAAAGCAGATAACCACGTGCTGTTTTGCTTGTCTTTCTTGACAATCTCCTGAAATTCATCAGCGCTAACTGCCATGACGGAATAGCCAAACTGAGTCAACGCCTCTATAAAATCATCGGTGTAAACTGGAAGCGGGGACGTGAAATTATACACCCCAGCTTCAGCAGCTTCACTGAAAAGTAACTTAACAGTCAATTTTGAAGCTATATCAACCGGCAAAAAACACCAACCACCCTCAATAGTTGGAAAAACCCCATAGCGAACCGACATCAAAGCAAAATTCAAAAATGAGTTTGTGTCGACGGAGAACAGCCCTGTTTGACTATTCCCTGATAATGTGACATATCTTACAACGGTACACGGAATTCCCCTTTCATTCGCTTGTTTAAATAATTTTTCGCATACAAACTTGGTTAGCACATATCCCCATGAGAGATTATCCGCATGATTTTCCTCGTCTGGAAATTCTTCATTAACGAAGCCTTCGTTCGTTAACCTATTTATTGCACTATAACTGGAAGAATAAAAGACTTTTTTCGTTTTTATGTGGCAAGCAAATTTCAGGATATTAATTGTTCCTAGTACATTCACAGAACGAATATCAGCGATCCCAGACTTAGCTTCAACATATTTCTCCACATGATTTGCTTTAATAGCCAAGTGGACGACCAAATCAATTTTTGAGGAAAGAGAATCGTAATCTTGGCGGGAAAGTCCCAGATACTCCTCGGCAATATTCCCTGTCACCAAAATTAATTTCTCAATGTCGACATTATTTTCTAATTGGGCTTTCTTTAAATTTGCCATCAATTTTTTCCGAGCTTGTTCAATATTTTTCCCTCTAATTAGGCAGTACGCTTGTATCGATGATATTTCTAGTAAATCCTTTAAAATATAAATTCCAAATCGTCCTGTAGAGCCTGTAAACAAGATATTTTTTACTTCGTGTTTCAAGCAAGGATTAATACTTTTTATTTCCAATGCCAAAATAGAATCACGCTTTAAAAGTTCGTAGTCTGTTTCGGATTTCGGTTTTATTTCTACAAGAGTGTCCAATTTGACTGTTAATGTTTGTTCTGCCAAAAAAGTACTAAGACTTTGTATTGTGGGATAATCCATCAAAGATGTAGCATTGAGAGTAAGCTGCTTCCCAACCATATTCTGTAGTTTATTTTTTATTTCAACAGCCATTAAAGAGTCTAATCCCATTTCAGAGAAGTTCTGAAACTCATCAAGGGACTCGGAGTCTGGAACTCTCAAAGTTTTCCGAATTAATTTCTCCATACATTTTTTAATATAAGTAACACGGCCTTCAAGCTCTAAGAGATTTATATCAGCCCAAAATGCCTCGGAGGTAGCTGTTGCTACACCATTGGCATCTTCGTTGTCCTCTATGATCAATTCAGAAAAGTAACCTCCTCTATCTCCGACAGATGAAATTAAATCCCCGGCGTTTAGTTGCAGAACACCAACTTGCTTTAGATTAGGGCGGGCCATTATGAATTTCAAAGCCGCAATACCCTGAGCAGGACTAAAAGCTGTTACCCCACCTACATCAACTAAATTTTTACCGTCGGAGAGAAGTTTTGCGGCAGCTCCGACATCTGCCCATACGCCCCAATTAACTGTTTGGCCGGGTAACCCTACTGAGTGTCTGTAATGAATCAAAGAGTCTAAAAACATGTTAGCGGCGCTGTGATTGCTTTGTCCTGGTGGACCAAACAATGCTGCCATTGAAGAGAACACTACAAAATGTTCCAAGTTGAGATCTTTTGACAAATTATGTAAATTCCAGCCTCCTTTGACCTTGGCATTGAAAACGGTTTCAAATTTTCCCCATGTTTGATTCGTAAATGTTCCGTCGGAGAGCGCACCCGCGGAATGAATAATACCTTTCAGTGGCGGGTAATTTTGATTTGCTGATCTGATTGTGTCAAATAACTTTGAGCATTGATCCCAATCACCAATGTCAACCATCATGGATTGAACACGACATCCTTTAGACCTTAGCTGCTGCAGACTTTGTACAGCAGATTCATCTGGGGAAGACCTTGCCACGAGAATTAAGCTCTTGGCGCCACAATCTACCATCCATTTCGCAACTTCTAATCCTATTCCACGTAGACCACCTGTAATAAGATATGTTTGGTCATTGAAAGTTAGGTCGTTACAAAATTGGCGACCGTGAGCCTCTTTTATTTCTGGCATTGTCAATACAATTTTACCAATGTGCTCTGTTTTCGCTAAATAGTTAAGGGCGTCTTTTATTTGGGAAATTGGGAAACGGGAATATGGCAAAGGAGCAATTTCCGCTGATGAAAGAAATTGGGCCATTTTATTAATTAGTTCCTGTACTAAATCGTCGTCAAACACTTCTATGTTAACCACATTATAAAAAACATCCGATCTTAGTTCTGCTACTTCTTCTGATTTCCAGATATTAACTTTTCCAATTTCAATAAAGCGTGCCTTAGAACCACAGGATCGCAACGTGGACTCTTTGAAACCATAACCAGTTAGTGAATTTAAAACAACATCAACACCTTTTCCGTTTGTAGACTTTTTAATTTCATGCTCATAAGTTAAATCACGTGAGTGGAAAACGTGCCCAATACCAATAGATCTTAAATATGAGCGTTTTCTATGACTTCCGGCTGTTACTATTATACAAGCGCCAATATGACGCGCTATTTGAATGGCAACCAAACCCACACCACCTGAGGCCACATGGATCAAAATAGTTTCACCTTTCTTTAACTTCGCCACATTGACAAGGCAGTAGTACGCCGTCATAAACACAGATGGAAGAGTACACGCTTCTGAAAATGTCCAACATGAAGGTATTTTCTGAACCGCTATTTCTTTTACTGTGACATGACTGGCAGCGCAACTATTTTTCGCTAAACCAAATACGTAATCTCCTATTTTATGTTTAGTAACAGCCTCGCCAATATCTGTAATAACCCCAGAAAAATCTGATCCAACTGATTCGAAAGAAGACTGAAACATATCCGGTTTAAGTATAACAAAAATATCGCGAAAATTAAGGGCGGTAGCTTTGATTAGAATTTCTACATCGTTAAGTCCTAACGAGGATTTTGCGACAGATTTGAACAACAAGTCGTTAATTTTTTTAGAATTGGGAATAACTACGGTATATCGTCCTTGTGGAAGCCGCAGTGGCAAATTGACGTTTTCCATTTGGCGTAATCTCGGCACAAATTTTTTATTTTTTCGAAAGCAACAAATTACATCGTCCTTGACAAATAATTCGTGAAATAATTCAGTCACATTATTACTGACATTAAAACAATCGGGATCTAGCTCAATATGCTTGACTGGTAATGTTGTCGCTTCATTAGCTGCAGACTTTAACAATCCAATTAATGTGGCTTTGTGTGGGAAAATCGTTTTTTGATTTCCAACATTGTATACTCCTGTTGTTAGTAAAAAGAATCTAGTTTTTATAATATTTTTTGACAGCATATATTTAATTACATGCATAGATGGCAGACAAATTCGTGGCTGGTCATCTATAGCAAATTTAGAAATTGCTCTCATTAAACAAAGACCTTCTACATTATAACTGGCACACAGTTTTTCTAAACAATCCTCAACTTCTGATTGTAACATAGAATCTATTACCAAACAATTTTGACTTGCTTTTGTTTCTTTGTGTTCATTAACATCTTTTACTAAGAATACTTTCCTACCAGCAGATTCCAACATATTTTTCAAATATTCATAGTAACCATCAATATCACAAAACAAAATCCATACATGGTCCTTCGTATGCGAATTTCCTAAACAAAGATTTTCAATTGGGACTTCCCACTTAGTAGCCCTTGCCACAAGTACAGAACAGAAATTGTCTCCAGATAGATTCGCAGAGAAACTAAATCCTGACTTTAGAAAAACACTATCCCAAACATGTTTTGGGGCCATGGGGTGCTTTGGTCTTATATCGTAGTCTGTGTATTTCCAGTAGCTATCCAAAATTCCAAATATTAAATCCAGAGCCCTGTTAGGCTCCAGAATTTCTTCCAGTAAGATAATTCCATTATCTCTCATCAAAAGCCTAATATTTTTCATTGACTGATGGAGATTGGCAGTTGCATGAAGGACATTTGATGCAATGACAACATCAAAATGATACGGCGCGAAACCTTGAGACAATGGATCCTTTTCTATATCTAAAACTTTAAAATCCATGTGATCAACATCTTCAAACGACGGTTTTGATTCCTTAATAAAATGTGGAGAAACATCAGTAAATGAATACCGAAAAATAATGTTGGATTTTTTGAGAGCTTTGATAACCTGTTTGGATGTAGCTCCACTTCCTGCTCCTATTTCAAGTATCCTTAAAACGAACTCAGACTGCTTTTCTTGTTTGAATACTAATTGCAAATATTCACTCATCAAAATATTAGCATGACTAACCTCGATACTCTCTGTATAAATTCTTAGGGAATTCACAGAGGAATCTTCATTTCCAAACAAAACGGAATGCGGTGTCTTTTCCCCATAAACTACATATTTAAGCTGAGCCATACAATGCGTAAATATGTGTGATATTACGTGTGTCTTTTGTGCAGTGATATTAATTTCAGAACGCGTTTCTTCGAAAAGATGAACTGTCTCTTCTATTTCGTCGAAAGATGGAAAACATTGAATAACCTTATATTCATGGACATTACTTTCTTTAAAAAAATATTTGTCTTCAACAAAAATATCAAAAATTCTTAAAAAAAGATTCTCCATGGAAAACGATACTCCATATTGTGTCAAAAATGTATGGCAATCAATAGTTTCTCCAACTATTGGTCTCCATCCTATTTCAAATAAAAATTTTAATATGAATGCTGTCATAAATCTTTTTTCATGCATTGGAAGATATAAACTGTATTCTTCTTTCATTAACACCAAAAGTTCATTCAGTCTTTGACAAATAATTTTGGAATCACAATCAATTTCAGACAATTTAACTCGAGATTGAAGAGGGCCATCCCTCGAACGCCAAATTTCGTGATACATCCCAGGTAGCATATTTCTTTGAGAATGTATCACATTCAGTAATGAACTGACAGATGTTCTTACAAGACGAATTCCTTCCATCACCGAAATCAAAACACTTTTTTCGTTATAAAGTAAAACCCTTCCGTTTGACTGAGCATTGTCAAATATTGCATGGGCATAAAATAATTTACAGTCGGGTTTTGCCAACACTGTGAATTTCTCCACCGCCATTGGTAAATATAAATCTATATTTTCCTCTCCAATACTAAAACCAAATACTTGAAACATAGCATCCAAAACAATTGGATGAAAAATATAACCATTTCCGTTATTATCTACTGGAACAGGAATTTCTGCTAATAATTCATTGTCGCCCTTCCAAAGTGTTGTGATGCTTTCGTAACTTTTTCCAAAGTTGATACCTACTTCTGCGACATGTTTGTAAAAATATTCCGAACTACGCTCATCTTTGCAACGGAACTTGATGTGATCAATATTTTCTGTAGGATAACAACTGGAATCAATTTCCCCAAATGTTTTGCTACTTACTAACCCTTCGGCAAACTTTTTCCATCCTTTTTCATCATTATATCCATTAAGATTTTGGAAAGCAAAGATTGCTGCCTTTATAATTACGCCGCCGGTTTCATTTAAGGAAGAAGTTGTTGTCACTTGGAATTTATGTTGTTGATCCAAACTGAATTCAAAAGGAGCTTCAATCAGGAAGTTTTCGAGTATTAGCGAATTGAAGATATTTTTGTTGAAAATATCATTGCCCACGGCTACTATCGTCTCAAGGTAAGCCGCGCCAGGTACAATTGTCAAATTCCCTACTTGATGTTCTGTTAGATATGGAAGATCTTTTGAATTCCAGCTATTTTCATAAACACAATCAGATTTATCAGCAAGAGGAAGTTTTCTACCAAGAAGTGGATGGATTTTCAAAGCAAGGTCTTCGAACTGGCAATCTGTCCAATATTTTTGACGCTGAAATGGATAAGTCGGCAACTGTAACTTTTTGCAACATCCAAGTGAATCTAAACCCTGCCAATTTATTGTAACTCCATTTGTATACAGTTTTCCTAAACTATCAAAGAAAGTTGCACTGGTGTCATCATTTTTTCGAAGAGAAGGCAACCAAATGCACTCGTTTCTAAATGACGCATTTGACATACCTAAAGGTAACAGGACTGGATGTGAGCCAATTTCAATAAATATGTTACAGCCATTGTCCAAAATATTTTTCATACCTCCATTAAAATTAACAGCTCCTCTAACATGTCGTGGCCAATAGGAAAAATCTATTTCTCCGGGAAATAATAATCTGCCGGTCATCCCTGAAATATAATCAATATTTGCGATTTTGTAAGACAACTTCTTGGAAAACTTCGTAAAGGGATTCAAAATCCCATCCATAGCTCGGCAATGAAAAGCGTGTGAAGCTGCTAGCAAATGCGACTTTTTGTTATTGTTCCTGCAGAACTCTTCAAATAAAGAAATCGTCTGCTGATTGCCCGCCACTACTACTTCCTCTGGGGAATTGACAACTGCAATATCCAACCAAGATTTCGTATGATGTGACAAGAAATCGGAAATCATTTGTGAGACAATGTCGAAAGAAGATTTTACAGCCAACATGCCACCATTTGGTAAAGTTTCAATCAGTCTGCTGCGTTCCACTATCAAAGAAAGTGTTTCTTGAACATCCAAAACACCTGCACATACAGCCGCTGCGAATTCCCCTACGCTATGCCCTAAAACACAATCCGGTTGAATTCCAAAGCTTCCCCAAACTTTTAACAAACAATATTCCACAACAAAAATTGACAATTGACTGTACTTGGTCTGCTCCAACAAACAGTTGTTTTCACCCCAAAGTACATCTCTCAAAGAAATATCCGAATTTTCTAAAATTGTTTCACATTCCTCGAAAGCATTTCGGAACACTATATTTGTTTCGTAAAGAGTCTTGCCCATTCCAAAATACTGTGAACCCTGGCCAGTAAAAAGAAAAGCTATTTTTGGGCGGGTAAAATTTAATGTTGGTGGAACTTGCTCATGGGATTCTAGAGCAGACACCATTTCAGCAACACTTTGACCGGTAACAGCCAGACGATACTTAAAATGTGCCCTGCCAGTCGCTGCTGTAAATGCTACATCGTCCAAATTGGCATTTGGATTATCCTGAAAATATTCAATATATTTTTGAGACAAATCGTTCAAGGCATTTTCTGATTTTGCAGACAGAGGGAGTATACTGGTATTTCTTATTTTCATTTCTCCTATGTCTTCGTAGTTTAACAAATAATAGTTTGTTGGAGGCTCTTCCAGAATGACATGTACATTCGTACCACTAATTCCAAATGAGCTCACACCAGCCCTCCGTATTCTTTCAGGATTTTTTGGCCATTTTTGTTTTTCTACCGGAATTATTGCAGGGATTGTGTCTAAATTAATATTTGGATTTAAAGTATCGAAATTTCTATGTGGCGGGATTATTTCGTTTTCAATTGATAGCAATACTTTTATAATTCCCGCCAAACCTGCGGCAGATTCTGTGTGCCCAATATTTGTTTTAACTGAACCCACTACCAAAGGATTTTCCCTCTCACCATGCCCATAGGCATCTGCTATAGCGGCAAATTCAATGGGGTCACCAATTGGGGTGCCTGTTCCATGCGCTTCAACATAATCAATTTGATTGGGCTCTACTGCTGCATTTTTAATTGCCTCGTTAATTGCGATTTCTTGGCAATGCTTACTGGGTGTGCCAAAACTCGAGGTAGTTCCTTCATTGCTTAGACCTGAACCTCGAATAATACCCATAATTCTATCGCCACTCTTAATAGCATCGGCTAACCTTTTTAAAATAATGACAGCAACGCCCTCTGCCCTGGCGAATCCATCGGCTTTAACGTCAAACGTTTTACAATGGCCATCCTTTGCTAAAATTGGGATCTGGGAATATGGAAGATTAATAGCTAAAATATTGGCGCCCATGACAAGAGACAAATCCGTTTCACGATTGCGCAAACTGTCACAGGCCACGTGGATAGCAACCATCGAAGAGGAACAACCGGACTCTATGGCAATATTAGGCCCGTTTAACCCCAAGAAATAAGATACACGGGCGGACGTTGCAGAAAAGGCATTTCCTAAGACGACATGATGAAAATCTTGGGCGGAGGCACTTTCTGCAACTAATCGCTCGTAGTCGTGAGTCCAAACTCCGGAAAATACACCAGTATTCGTGTTTTTAAGGGAGTGAGGATTAATTGCAGCGTTTTCCAAAGCTTCCCACGCCACTTCAACCAACAGTCGTTGTTGAGGATCCATAAAAGTTGCTTCTCGTGGACTGATTTCAAAGAATTTCGCATCAAATTTGTCTATTGGGCATTTCAGAAATCCTGCTCTGGATTCCGTGAATCTAGAATCGTTCTTTTGAAATTCAAGCAATCTTTCTAATGGAACTTGACGAATTCCATCTCCACCGCTTTTAATCAACTCCCAAAATTCGTTACTGCTATTGGCATTCGGAAATCTGCAACTGTGTCCCACAACTGCTATCGAATCTTTGTAATAACTCTTTCTGTCGCTCGTAAAAGATTTTGAATCATCCAACTCAGTGAAAAATGAAGTATCCAACAGCTCCTGAAAACCAAAGTATACAATGCAAATACATACTATTTGTTTTGTGTTTATAAAATATGTAACTCGTAAATACATGTAATAGTAGGAGTATCACTATAATTGTCTTCGTTAATTATTATAAATTAGTTTTTAAAAAATGAGTATTACCTGAACAAATGCAAGTGACTGTAAATTATTTGCAAGTAAATCAGGATTACCATCTCCAAAATCAACAATTTTTGCTTGGTGTAATCCAATTCTATTTAAAAGTAATAAAATATAAACTTGCAATCCATTCATATGCACAAGATCATTTATATACTTGTCAGCAAAATAATTTACCCGTTTATTGAGGATTGACACACAGAGTAACTATACATTGAAGGAAGGAAGGAAGTCATCGTCTTATTGTTCCCACAATTTCCACTCTTTAAAAATTCTTCGAATATTTCGGGCACTAAAAGCAAGTAATTTTACAAGTGGACATTTTTTTAAACTTTAGTCGAAATTATATTAGAATTGTCAATTACGAAAGTCACTTGGTATCAAGTTATAAAAAATAAGCTACAACATTTATAAGACAATGCTCGAAGAGTATCAAATACTTTTAGCAAAAAAATTACTTACAGGTTGAAAATTTCTTGCTGTCTACGCACTGTGAAAAATATTTAAAATAATTCAAATTTGGTGACATCACCAAAAGTGAATAGTCCATTTTATCAGCCTGTGTATCAATGGGCATTACAGCAAAATCTTCCATGTCAAAAAGTTCGTCACAATTTTTTAGAACCTGTGTAAGTGAATATAATAATCAAAAGAAATGGGTACATTACTTTTTGTTTTATAACTGCTTCAAATTCGGTTAAACTTAGTAAAACGAGAATTACTGTGCTTTATTGTAGTATTTCTAAATATTTGCGTTTGCTACTGTTTTTGTTGTGTATTTTCAAATAAATGATCTTACCAGTTTATTGGAATTGATAACGATGCATGAAGAGTAAGCTTCTAAAGTAAATGAGAATATTTTTAATTTGTCCCTTTCATTGAAGTCCGTCCTTGATACATGCTGTGGGATTATCATGTCGAAATGCTGGGCAAAACTGTCACTACGATGATAAACATTTAAAAAATACATCCATGTACATTAGACAAAAAAGTAGTTGCGGTTCAGTTAAATAGTTCAGTGAACTTTTTTAGCACTGTTTTAATTTAAATATCCATACGAAGAATTATTTCTTAAGAAATTTTCCATTTAATTTAAAAAAAGACACCTTATTCTTGATTATAGAGAATAATTCTTAATAATAATTATGATCATCAATTTTATGTGTCAAATGTAGTTTTAAGAATTGGTTATAGAAAGTTGTACTAACCCAATAGTTTGGAGCATCTCATACGATGTCAAGAGAACTATATCTGCAGTAGTTACAGATCTGTTTAAAGATTTTGCTAAAATAAGGGCTCCTTTCATTGATTTCTCATCCAGAGCAACAGTGATCCACGCATTTTTAATCCCTCCATTAATAATTATAAACAATTACTTCAGCTTCTCATTCATCCATAATGTATATATACATATATTATATCATTGTGTATATATTTAGAAATTCCTTATATTTTTGGTATAGAAAAATATTTGTTTCACTATACAAACTATACAAGTATATTATATTGAAAAATATTATACAGTTGGTTGTATGGGCAATTAGACAGAATTTTTGTTTTGATTATTTACCTTTCTTGCTGATCATCTTACGAGATGTCATCTTTGAGGACGATGGACCACGAAAACGTAGTGGTAAAATGAATAGAAATTTTCAGTTAGCGTAAACTCCAAAAGCATATGTTTTCTTATTTGGTCTAATAGCAACTCTGCAGCACGAATAAAGGAATAAGCACGCGATGGATTCTTATAAAATTGTGAGAAGGTCTGCATGATAATATTCTATTTATCAATGTTTGGAAAACTACTAGGAGCTAGAAACCAACAATTATAATATAACTTTACGATGTACTTACATAACATTATATAATTTCAGCAAAGTTCCATATCTCAAGGTAGATGCGTTAATATCAAATACGAAGGATAATAAATAATTTCTAACCTTGTTTTGTGGAGTGCTACACCTTTTTATTTAGTACACACTGAAAGAGGTCCAGAATTTGGAAGGGTAAAAACATCTAATTAAAAGAAAGTGAATAGGTAAAATTAAACTAGTGCAAGCTGTAAATTGTAGAACAATCCTATATAAACATATTTAATAGCTTCCCATTCTCCAAGCCTGCATTAGATTATTATTATATAAATGTTATAATATTAATTTTCTTTAATTAATACCTATATACTTATTTTAATGAATGCAAAAATGGAAAATCGGAAATACGCAAGTCAAAAATAAGTCATAGCACATAGTCCATACTTTATACGTAGCAACTGTATGATTACAAATTAAATCCTCAGGATTAAGTGTATACGATATGGCTCATTAAAATTTTATCCAATCAAATACAAAGTCCAGTCAAATCTTCCTGCATGCAATTGGTGTAAACATGCTCTCATGTGTCTTTCTACATATACATTCTTAGAATTATAAAAATGAATGCGTCATGATAATGTTTTTTGTGGAAGAAGAATTTTTTGACTTAAGTAATTATGTGAACTTGTTTAATTTCGGTTGATATAGCAATGTCCGTTTCGTGTTCTATTGCACACATAATTGTGCTCTGGTATGCAGCAAAAGAACACGAAATGTATGAACACTATCTGCAACCGGTATTGTTGGTCTTATACTTTGCGTTTTATGAAACAGTAGCAACGATTTTACGATTACTTTTAAGTATAACTATAACAAAATAATGATCATTTATTTATTGCTGCCATATTTTATGCTTTGTTATTATTGAGACGCTACTTAAAGGAATGTAAATGTAACTTTTCATTGTGTTGATACCATTTTCAAGATTCTTGCTATACAAAAAGGTCAAAACAGTGGCATCGTTCTTCCATTTAAAAACGCGTTGCTACAAAGAAAATATTAGGTCGTACAATTTTTATTAAACCCTATATGTAACTTGTTAATTTGTGTTACTCAAAAATTTTTTTGACATTTAAAACGATAGTAAAGCTAAGTGACACATATATACAATAGATTGTCTACATGTGTCAGAAATGTTATTGATAATAAAAACATAACGTTCAATGCAATGCAATTACATTTCTTTTACGTGCACCTTGCACCTGACTTATTCTCTCGTAATAATACTATTTACAAGTGTGCTATTTTGTATTTAAAAATGTTTACCGTTGGTTGGTTGGTGATATGTCATGCTTAGGCGAAAAAATTTGCAGGGCTTTTTCTTGAATATGTATCCATTGTTTTATTGAAATTATTTCGTTTAATGTAAGGCTAAAAATTAAAACATTGAAGTAAAAGATTGTTATAGAAAATTAAAACGGTAATCAAATTAATTATATATTTGACATAAATATTGGTCCACTTGTATGTATACTACAGTACAAATTGGGAATACGTTTCTGAAAGTCATCCATTGCTTGCGTCAACCAATAAACCATATAACTTCATGTGAGTGAGCAATGTCGGCTCCAAACGTCATTCAAGTTATTATGAAACAACCTGTGTGAAGTTATGCAAGAATACACGTTGGATGATGTTCAGAGACTCATCAATTTATTTGTACACACTAAGGTGATGCTGGATTTCATTTGTGTTGGTTGAGTGCAGATGCAATGTAACCACGGATAACTGAAGATTTTTATAGTATGTGTTGTACTTCTGTATACATATTTATTTTAATAATCGAGAAATGAAATTATTGTTGGGAAAGGCTTGAGAATTTTTACAATGAATCTTTTTTGAAAAAGCATAAACGTTTTATAATCTGTATTCAGTTTTGTAATTAATGCAACATTCCTAAAGCACAATAAAATCACTGCTGCTACAATGAATCTTTTTCTACTGCACATTGCTAAATAGGTACTAAATGTCTGGATTTCCCATCTCGGTACTTCCTGCCAAATCCAATTTCGAACTACGTATTATGCATATCTATACAGTTAAAATTGAAACAATCAGGAGCTAAAACCCATAAATGCATAGTATGCATTACGTTATTTTAAACGAGTGCATCACTGACATGCATACCCGATTAATTAGGTATAGCTTCCTGCCATTGCATTCTAAGCTGGTGTTCAGTTATATGCATGGCAATGGGTAGTTGTAGGAAATAAATATTAAAGTGTTTCCAGCTATATAGACTGAACCGTTCACCTAAACTGTGTAACTGAATTTGAAATGTAACTTTTTCGTTTAATAAATCTTAAATATTACACATTATTATATAAGTTATTACGTAAGAAAAGCATGATTATAATTGAGGTAAGTCCGAGTACCATAAAATTAATCACATGCAGGTAATCGCATATCCATGGAAGTTGGACTGACAAATAATGCATTAGGTAACTTGTACATTTCGTTAGGGCTACGACGTATTCACATAATTTAACAGATTTAAATAATTAAATTTAACGAGAACAAAAAAGCTGTAGTAGAGAAACTATTACTCTATCACAATCTGATTAATGTAATAATAACCTATATAATTTTAATTATTGAAATAATATGGAATACTTGCATAATATTTAGGAAATCTGCAAAAAGTGTAGTAGCATGTTGTCTGTTTATTATCCAAAACCAATCAATTTTGTTTGTAGTTTTTTAAGAATTGACGCGGAAGTATATTAGACAATGTTACAGCCGGCGTATCCTTCCAAATAACTACGCTATCCAAACACACTGTCAGATAGAGACCTATTAAAGTCCGGGTATACACCTCACACTGTAACTACGCTATATCCCTATCACCGCAAGCTCGAGACACACTACTTT
>JAAAYG020003740.1:0-29609 GCA_009936455.2 Tomocerus minor
GATGTGATGTATGATGTGGCGCTAAAGTGCTCGTGAGGTGAGGTGAGGTGATGTGCCAAAACAAATGGCCATCACTGGTACTCACTCACCAATTAATTCCAAAATTTCAACAGCGGCGTTTTGGTTTCCTTCTGGGCTTTCCGGATAAAAATTTGAGTCTACAAGTCGCGGGCGATTTCGTTGAAATTTTCGCTGGTTATAGATTTACAAATCGAGGGTAAATAATATTTATTATGCCATGTAATTTTTCAGAGATTTTTGTATTAAAATATTGTTAATTAAATAAATTATCAACACCATTTGTCAACATCCAAAAGTTCTACTACTCATTTTGTCAACAGATTCTTTTGGTCTTAATAACGCTTAAAACTGACCACTATTTATCTTTTTCGCGTATGTTAGGTTAGCAGGTCAGGTTATGTCAGGTCAAGTCAATTAGTGTTTAGGTAAAATTTAGGTGATTACAAAAGAAGCTCTACAGAATTTTTTTGCTGTGTTGACAGTTTGAGAAACGAATCATAATAAAAAATAATGCTTTTTTCCCGATAGATACTTACCTCATATGTAAATGTAGTTACAAAAATTACCGGGTATTAATAAATCAAAAAAGGTTTTTTTTCCAAATCCTTTAACATTAATTTTATTCTTGGTTGTACAGAAAAACTTTACAAATAAAAATCAAAAGTATGCGTCGTAAGAATGTGCAGATTAGAACTTTGCTTTTCCATTGTTCACATTTAATACCTCTTTGAGATTGAGATTGAGATTTATTAACATTTCCTAAAGTTAGGCTATTACATGTCAATTAAGTTATTTAAATCAAATCGATACGCGTTAAAATTAATTAAATAGGATCATAAATAACTATTCAGAGTCATTACACAAAGCAGCACTTAAAATACAGGAATAGTTACATATATTATATTTCATATATACCTCTTAAACTACAAGTGTCTAAAATCTCAGTTATTTATTTAATTTTAGTTGATTTTAATTTTCTACAAACTAAAAATTTCTTCACATACCAAAAGAAATATCCATTGAATATGTGAGTAATTTTTTTTTAGAAAATCTGAATGTTTCTAGAAATGACAACTCACTAACAAATATCACGACCTTTACATTTATAAATTATTGGCATAAGAATACTAATAAATTAGACAGATAAACTGATATACAAAAATTTCGTATTTTTGCAATTGATCAAGTCCCGTCCGTGGGCATATTTTCAGGAATTACGGAGTTTGTAAATCAGGCGAGAATATTGTCGAGCGTACATTTGAAAGTGGCGTTCAAATGAGTGGTTAGATGACTAGCTTGAGAAAATGCTCGACCACAATCTTCGCACTTATATTTCTTTTCTCCGGTATGAGTTCTCTTGTGAGTTGTCAAGTAATCAGATCTGCTAAACTGCTTGTCACAAATGTCACATTTGTAGGGCTGTTCACCAGTGTGTGTTCTTAGGTGACTTTTCAAATATCTAGACAGAGAAAACCTTTTGTTACAAACTGGACATTTGAAAGGTTTATCCCCTGAGTTTGGCTTCTCTCCGCTATGTGTTCTCATGTGCACGGTTAAGTAATCCGATCTTGTGAAACTTTGAACACAATGCTCACATTTGTACGGTTTCTCTCCTGTGTGCACTCTTTTGTGAATTTTCAGTTTGCTTAATTGAGAAAACTTTTTGTCGCAAGTGTCACATTTGAACTGTTTTTGTGCCGAGTGAACCTTTAAATGTCCTATTAAATATGTCGATCTACTAAAGCGTTTCTCGCAAATTTCGCATTCATACAGCTTTTCTCCAGTATGACCGTTTATGTGGTCCTTTAAATGGTCGTATCGGGTATAACTTTTTCCACAAAGGTTACACATAAATGGTCGGGATGCACTGGGAATGTCAGTTTTCTTGACTGTCTTAACCACTTTTGATTGTTGAGGCTTTGCATCTACATCTGTATCCCCTGATATAAAACCAGGCTCTTTCGACACTTTTTTCTTAGTGTGCGTTCTTCTATGACATCTTAGGGCACCCCAGCTATTAAAAAGTTTTCGGCATATTCCGCAGTGAAGGCTCTTATTCTCCTCCCTGTGTAATATTACATGGGCTTTTAATTCTTTCAGTTTTTCAAAAGTTTTATGACAGACGTCACAGCTCATACTGACTTCCTTGTAAGGCTCTTCTCCATCGTGATGTTTTAGATGCATTTGTAATTTTGTGTAACGTTGAAATATCTCTCCACAAATTCCACATTTGTAGGCCATTTCTTCACCATCTCCATTTCCACTGCCTTCCATCTCAAATTCACTAATGTATTTGGGAAAACTGACAAAAAATGTAAAGGATCCTGAAAGAACGCTCGACTTGATTTATAAAATTAAAGTGATTCTTCGGAAGCAGTCTCCCGTCTGTAACAGTTTTACTCGTCCAAATGTTAGCTGGACCTGGAATTAACAACAAAATCCAACGTTAACTTTGTAAAGAGTTGCTTAAAACAGTTAGCTAGAATAATTTTGATACGGCCAAGCTTTATAAGTTAATTTTATATGTATATGGAGAATAGGAAAAATTACCTTTTTAAAGTAGATACTGTCACAAGAGTTTAAATCTTCGATTACTAAAATGCAGAACCTCAGATAATAATCCCAGGACTTCTCACATTCAAAAAGTGTGACATTAAAAACTTCGTCAGCTCCTACAAAAACCAAAAATTAAAAAAAAGCATCAATGATCAAGAGTCCACATTTAGGACACATTTGTTATTGTCAATTTTCTGGCCTCCCTAAATAAGAAGCAAGTGAAGGCTGATATAGATTGTTCATTCTTTACTGTACAGCTTATCCACCCTTAATGACAGACGACAGACATCTGTTGTAACAATGGCATTCCTATTGTACACGAAAGAAAGCCTGGCATAATCATAGTATTATTTATTTATTATATATTATGCCGTTTACAAAATAATGAAGAATCAGAAGGACGTCAAATGAAAATACAGAAAACGTGTCACTAGTTTTTTGCTGCAATAATAAAATTGAAATAAAAGCTAAGCACAAAAAAAATATTAAAAATACCTAGTCTTGATACTTGCAGAATGCAGAACCTGCAGATGTTGTTTTGAAAATATATAATCTGAACTGAAACACTGCAAAACAATTTCCAACAAAACAATTTAATCCATCAGTTATTCCAAATCCTTCCCGCGTAGTATTCTGAAGGGAATTGAAGATACTTCGCTGTATGTAAACAACAGATACAGACGTAAACGACTTTGCGAGATTTGAGATTTTATGAAGCAGGCATCCGGAAAAAAAAATAAGTATTTCAATATTTAGACGCTTGTAGTAGTAATAATAATATATTGTTATGATTCCTGTTTTCAGGTTAACTAAATGGAAGTTTGGCATGGATTGAATTTTACAGTGGTTTATGCCAGACATATAAATATTTTGAAGTCTGTGAATACGTTTGGATGTATATGCATGCTGAAATCCTATGTCAACCCGTATTCGATTCCTTATGGTTTCTAACAATATTTGTTCAATATTTTCATGAGCTGATTCCATATTACAGTGAGGCAACAATTCATTATATGAAGATGTCTCATTGGCCTTTTAAATTCAGAATACTTTTGACACTCATTGCTGGCTTTTTCATTTTTGCTTTTGGATTGTGAGCTCAGTAATTCCGCTTTCACCAAAAAAACTTCATTTTATTTTAATTTCTTTAATTGCAGTTCTTTTAGATCAGACAGTTTACGTTTTTACTTATCACAATTCATTATGGGATATACATTACGAGTGAAATTATTGCGCCACCAGGAAGTCAAAATTTTGAAGAGTCAATTGAAAATGATTACAAATTGCTTTGGCAGATCGATCTTGAAATCCATTTAAATGCCGACAACACGGCCATTTTCGAAATATATAAAATGTTGGAAAAAATGAACTCCATGCAGTGTCTACAAATACGATTGGGAATTAGAGACACCGAAACATTTCAAAAAATTGGAATTAATACTTCGGAGATAGAATGGAAGTTGGTGACAAACTACTCCAACAAAATATTTTACTTCGCTGATGAACAACAGAGCCAATACGATGTCCCTCTAATATCTGAAATATTATCAGTCGATGGAGTTTGCATGTCCACCCAAAAATTGAAGTACGCACGTCCTTTGTCTTACCGTTTTCATTGTGGCTACCGCTATCATTTCCAATCCTATTTGCAACGGATGATGGAAAAAGGATTCTTCAATATGTGGAAGAAGGAAGATGATAATGCGTACTATCTGTCTCACAAGTAATCTCTATCAAAAATGAAACACAGAGAGTCTTTTGTGTGGATATTTCTTTCTTGGATCACTTGTATCTCTTTCTCTGGAATGTTTGTGCCATCAAATATTCCCATACCTTACTTGGAAAATATATAATTTAATTATGCTTTCTCATGGTTTAAGAGATCCAGAAAAAAAACGTCTAGGGAATAACGTCTACTTTAGCCTGTCTCAATGTTTTCACATCGGCAAAAAGAAAGGTCAACTACCACCGATGACTAAAATATTTAAAAGGAATAAGAGGATAAACCCTTAGGTCAAGGTCAAAGATCAAGTCAAGCCATGCGTCACCTTGCAATTTGAATTAGTAAAATAGTTTAAATAAGATGTCTTCGAAAACAAATATTGAATATCTGAAACAAGATTACCAGTTGGGAATCCGTCCGTCTCCATCTCCAATGTTCAAAAATAAACGGAGTGAATATCGAAGTCATTAATTTCTATCAACTAATTCACATGGCAAATGTTTTTTTTTAATGGTTATTTATATTCATAGATACCGACAAATGTCTTGATTGATTTTATTGATTTCTCCCCAAATTATTGTCGTTTTTTCTAAAATATATTTTGATGGCACATGATGTGTGGAGAGCAACATGAAATTGACATCATGGGCTGTTTCGATGTGAACTATGGTTCCATGTCGAATGAAGAGTTTAGGGAGACCGACTGCACGAGGCGGAATTCGGCACTGGACTCTGCTATGCCCGGGTATTTTCAGAAATTGATTTCATTTGTCAGAAATCCATGAATTTTTTTAGATATTTATATTTCGTATCAAAGCATCAACATAGCACATTGATTTGTTATATATATATCAATATTCATTAATCCGATAGTGTATGCGCAAGAGGAAGATATTTATTACAATTTTTCGATACTAATATCCGGGTTATTTGTGAATAATCATACATGTGAGCAATATGTTCCTATTGCCTATAGATACTGTTTTTTGAAAGAAAAATATAACAAATCATTTCCACCTTCCACCAACTCTTGTGAAAAACGCGCAAATGTATCAGCCGAGTCCTTTCCTCGTTGCGCAGGGGTATTTCCAGACAGCATGTAATTTTAATTCTATTCATATAATATTATAATTATACCTTTATTGTCTGATGCCCATGCAGCCGCAGTAAATAAGTAATATAGATTTCAAATATTACTACTAAAATATATGTATATAGTACCAAAATGCATTTTAGTATGTTTCCGACTGAAAATATTAATTGGGATTGTTTTATTCAATATGATTAATTAGCAAAGGATTTCTAATATACTTTCCTGTAATAGGGTAATATTAAATGACATTTTTATTACGCAGCCAGGACTAGGACAAAGGGACTCGTTTTGTATTCTAGCAACCATTATAATATACAATATTACGCGTTTAGTGTTTACTTTTCCTAACGTTGTATAAGTCATCCTATAGGATTGTTCTATTCGCGTTTCAGTCCCAATTTTAATGGGGTTTTATTTAGTAACCCTCATAGTAACATCACATCACATTTAGGTACCTAGAACCTTTTTGAATAAAAGAAGACGTAAAACTATAGGAGCTATTACCAATATCTTTTGTTTGATTTGCAATCTTTGTGGCATGGTTTACGAAGAAGCCTAAAGCAGAATTTATTTTTGTGACAATATGAAATGGAGTAGTACGAGGCATGAGGTTGGGTAGGAAACGTGTGGGAGGGGCAGTGGCTAGGGTAGGGAGATAGAAAGAGCCTAGTGATTAGGGAGCAGCTTTGGCGATGAAAATCTCTTTGAGAGTAATCAAGTTTCTTGAGTTGAGGGACATTCTGAATTCGGTGCACGAAGGAGAACGGACATGGCTCCTGTGGACAGAGGACGGACGCAATGGCCAGCGGCTTACCAACAAATTGACAATCTTTGTGCAATCAAATCACAATCATCGGATGGCCTTCACACTCTTCTCTCTGCACTCTGCAAACGAATTTACCTGAAAGACACGCTCACAAAGAAATTCCTTTTAGCCTGTAAACCCAAGAGACTCGTATATAAAACTCGTATATAAAACTCCTCGAATATAAGCCGATTAAACCTTTCTACCAAAAACATTTACACGCTAAGAAATAGTATCCCTTTCCCTACACAAAATCATGTAGCTATACGACTTTTCTCTGATATTTTTTACGCAATCTATAAAAATTTAATTTTTTTTTGAATATTTTCAAAAACAGACAGAAAATATTTTAATACTATGAAAAAAGGCGTTTTTTTCGTAAATATTCCTGGTGCAGGTTTTAAATGATTTATAGAAACGTCTTATAGTTGAGGGAGCTAAGTGTGTCGGGATGAAAGGAAAATAATAAAGTGAAAAGAAAAGTTGTAAAGAGTGAGGGAAAGAGTTGTGAACAGTGTTGGGAGTTGTGCTCATTCAAATTCACTTTCTTCTCTGAGAAGAAGAGAAAGTGCGGGGAAAGAGAGACTTTTACTTTGTTCCTTTTCTCATGTCCTCTCTTTGGAAAACTAATGAGGCAAAAGGGAATTATCTGGAAAGAGAGAGAAGGAAAGTCCGTTGTGAGAGACAAAGAGAAAGAGGAGAATCAAAATGTAAATTTATGGGGAATTGGGAATTCAGGAGAGAAGATCTCATTAAAATCCTTAATGACTCTCTCCATTGTTCCATTTACAGAGTTTAGCTGAGCAGAAGAAGAGATAGGACATTTCCCATTCCAGACACATCTTTGGTCTTAGAGAAAAGAGGCGTAGCTACAATGTTCTTCTCACAGCACAGACACCCGCCTACCTTATATACTTAAATCAATTCCCAACTAACCATAACTGAATTATTATAACATTGTCAGAATTTTGTATCGATCTTTTTTTCATTAGCCGTAAAAGTGAAAAAGTTGTCTGGTCGGGACACAATAAAACTGGTCAGTGTAAAAAGGAGGAGAAATGATAATTTGTCGAGTGTGGGTCGGAGATAATGTTTGGGTTTTGTGGGGAGTGACGATTAGGAGGAGGTCGGGGAATGGTGGTGAACATTCCAAGACGAATGAAACTAATCGGATCGGATTTGAGCAGGAGTAGAAACTGGAAAGTACAGAGAGAGAGAGAGAATGGAGAATTGTATGGAAGTGGCTGGAGAAGAAGAAGAGAGTCAAGTTGAGTCGGAAGGGATAAGAGGATTTCGCTTTGCATAGAGAAGCCACACGCAAAAAAGTCGGAGCATCGCAGAACAATAAATTAAATGACTTTCCCATTCCCACAACCAACATCTAACATATACGACTAATATATATATCCCAAGAGTATATCACTTATTATAGCCTAATATATATTTTCTATGTAAGAAGAATATATATGAGAGATGTCTGTGTGAAGATGTGCCAGTCGCATTCACTCTGCTCTGCTAGTTTTATTGGCGGGCGTAGCAGAACTGATTTGCATTGGGTGCACATCCTCTCCTCTATTATATATAGAGAGAGCATACATATATCTCCGAGATATATCTCTATCTATAATGTGCATGATGTATTCAAGTTGTGGAGATGTTGGCCAAGAATGGGGAGATTTGCATAAATATCTCGATCCATCAAAGTTATGAAATGCACCCCGAGTCACAGTCTCAAGTCCCAACTTCCCAACTCACAGAATAATCAATTGCTCAATACTTCCCACCCACTTCACCTCCCGCCCTTTCTCTCTCTCTCTCTCTCTCTCTCTCTCTCTCTCTCTCTCTCTTTTCTTTTTCCCCTTTATCCCGCCCGCCTCTATGTAAGACTAACAGAGTTATTATTACTTTATTGTTGAATCAATTTCCAAGTTGTGCTAGTCGGAAATTTCGGAATAGAAAATAACTCTCTTCCCTTTCGAAGGCGAAGAAGATGCCAAGAAATGTCCGTGGCTCCAGGGAGGAAAAAGGAATAAAAAGCGGCAATAATAATAAAAGTAGAAATCGTAAACTTTAATGATTTACATTTCCTTTACGGCCTCTCTCCTTTACGACCTCTATAATTGTCTCGTCACTTGTCACTGACGTCTATTCTACGTATACATACATATCCACACTCTTTTATTATTGCTGTCGATGAAAGGAAGGGAAAGTGCTGGCTCATTCTTGTCGATCAACCATCCATCATGCGACTGCTAATGCTTTTCTAATCTATTTACAAACACCAACACTCTCAATTCTCGTCGTCCTCTCGTCAATCTTTGTTAATTGGGATTCTATTGATTGTTTTGGGCTTTTCCGCCATGTGATGGATGGAGAGAAGGAAATGATTGGACAGAATTCCTCTGGGGACATTCTCAGATTGATTGCCGCAGCTGCCGCCGTCACTGTGGGAAAAAGAAATCTTCAGGTCGGAGGTCAACTCTCTTCCATTTCCTACTTTATTTATTTCTCTTTTCTGGGCCACACTCGCATTACACTTTTCTCCCTCAAAACAACAACTACTGAGCGAAACGCGACTGGATTGATAAAAAGGGTTTCCGATTTATTTTCCTTGGCAATTTAATCCGCAAAAATGAAATTGATGATTTAATTTCCTGGAAAATTTTATACAATGTGATTCTATCGGTAACTTTCGGAAAAATGTAGAAAAATCTGTGTAAATTCTATTTTTATTTAAGGAGACAAAAAGAATTGCGTGGTGGAAACCCTGTCGGAGATAGATGTGGAGATGCGGATGATGGAGAATGGAGATGTAGTAATAACGGAGAACGGGTGAAATGTGTTTGTGTAGCGAGGAAGGAAGAGAGAGGAGAGTGATATTTGGAGATTTGTTATCAGCCACAAAGTTTTTGTACCGTTCCACTTGCTAACTGTCGAAATAAATCTCACAATCCCCTCCTCCGTTCCTCCCTGCCTTCCGTCCTTATACTATGTTTCCCAGATCGTGGGATCTTCTTTTCTTACACGCGACATGCGACTATTTCTATGGGATAAAGTGGACCTGTGGGGGAATTAAAACTAAAGTTGGTTGTAAATAATTGGAGTTTTATTGTTATTGGGCAGAGAGGGAAGAAGAGATAAATAAACTGTGCCTTGAATTAATTCCAAACACCAAAGGCCAAGATAAACCAAACGGTTTAGATATGCAAAACATTTCCTGACCTCCATTATCGTCCACAGCCTCTTTGACTCTTACTCTTCCTACTATCAGACTAGAATATTGTCAACTCTATTATGACTGCACTAGATATACTCTATACCAAAAATATAGCTATATTCTACTTTCTACATCCCATTTATACTATGGATGGCAATAAATGTGAATGGTGAAGATCAGAGAGTTGTGCTAAAGATTTTATTGTTATCACAGGGCTAAACTATGAAATTGTTCTTCGCGCTCCTCCGCGCGGTCCTGGTGCGCGGTCATGTGACGGGTCAAGTGGTGCCTCTCCCTATAACAATATCCACTAATTATAATAAAAATAATATCAAAATAATTATAATTAATTGCATTTAAAATTTTCTTTGGCCACACAACGAAAATTTCTTATAATTGATAGCTACATTTTTGGGTTTGCCATTGTAAACAAACTAAAGCGTTTTTTACTTCGACCATGGACGAGGAAAAAATAATAAAGTACATATATTTTGAATTGTGGACAAGTGCAATCGTCTTATGAATTTTGAGAGATGCATGTATATATTCAGTCACAAGAAATTTATTCTTAATTCTTTCATCAATTCAGCGACAATCACTTTAAAGGTTTAATAAACCTACTGTTCTTGATAATAATTTGCCATAAAATATTATTTAACTATACATGAATTCCGAAGACAACTTAAGTTGAAACATTTCAATATTGGAAAGGACGTATTATAGTCAGGAGAATCATAGTAGAACATAACGCAAAACGCAACACCCTCACGTTAGCAGTCCAGAACAATATACTATACATATTTTAGTTTTCAACCTTGAAAACCTTTATACCTACTATTTAACAAAACACCACCGCGTGTTAGCAAAAACTTTTTAATAATATTTCAGTAAAAATCTATTTAAAAAAAATGGCTCTCCTTGCTAGCGCGAACATTTTGGCAAGCTTTTGAATTCGTCAAACTGGTTTTGTCTCATTTCTGCAGCAAAGACTGCCAAATTTTAATGTTTTGCAAATGTTTGAACCTTTGCAAAACATTTGAAATGATGAAATTGTCAAATTACAGTGTACGGCGTAGAAAGTTGTCCCAAAGAATATAAAAATTTAACTTGTATTCACAATTGTTTTGAATAAGTATATAAATTTTTTAAACAGTTTGATCATTTTTAATTTATCATAATATCTTGTTTCGGACCTTAGAATAGATTCATATTCAGTTTTCATTCTGTGTATTTAAGCTCATACTTTTAAAGCAACTGAATGGCATAATTTTTTGTTGTAATAAAACTCAAACAGCCACGAAATAACGCAATCAAATTGAAAATTACGGGACATATTCCATGTGATACAAAAGACTAATACATAGCACATGAATGTAATTAAAATTGAAACTGGTTACTATAAAATCTGTCAAACACTGCTGCTTGGAAACTTATTTCTCTAATCCCCAATTTCTACTTTGTCCAATAAAACAATAAAATTCTAGTGTAATTTCACGTGGGAAAGTGTACTCTTTCTTGTTCTGGATTGTTAACTGATAGCTTATTTTCTAGACTTTTCTCATGGCAAAATTATCTCGACTCAGCCAAATCAAAACACCACAAGGTAAGGTGGTTTAAATTTTTATTTTCAATCTCCGTGATCTTATGACAGCTATGCTTGTCAAACAATTGTTCATGCGAATACATATTCAGTTTCATATAATACCTACCGAATAAATAAGACAAAAGTCATTTCTGAACACTTTAAGATATTACGCTCGTCCATTTTCGATTTTCATTGATAAACTAAATCTTTTCTGTTGAATATTATCCAATACTTAATTACTATTTGCATTGACAAGATAATTAAATGGTAGAATCATAAAGTTTAAATATTAACCTGAAATTTTCCTGGCAGACGGGACATTTTAATTTGTCCTCCCTTTTCTTCTTGGCCGGGTCTCCGTCTCTTTTGTGATGGGATCTGCCATAGATATAGAACAATACACAAAAACGTCACTCTTTAGGAAAACTAATGAATAAATCACAATTTGAATAAGTATTGACTGACCTCATATGATAGACGAGGTCAGAGGTCATCCGGAAGCCAATGTTGCACTTGGCACAAACGTTTTGGGCAGGGAGTGTCAATGCAGTGAGGGATGGGGGCAAAAGGGTAGCAGCCGCAGCAGCAGAGGAGGAATTCTGTTGGGGATGAAAGTGCGGGCGGGTATTCTCCATCATGGGCGGGTAGTATACAAAAGGATCTGGTAATCTTCTGAGTTCTCTGGGTTGTTGATGTTGCTGTTGTTGTTGTTGATAGAATTTGAGTAGATTGAACTGACTAGAATTGTTGATGGAAATGTTTGGGAATGAGAATTCCAAGTTTTCCTTGATTCTCAATTCTGACTCGTTGGAAATGGACAATTTCATTTCTCGTTTTGACTCGAAGCGAATCTCCTTCTTGCGCATTTTGACATCTGTCACTTCCGTTGTCGTCTCTCCCAAAACGTCAATTGAGGAACTGTTGGAATCTTCAGGGTCATTATTCCTTGTGGCTGATGAAGATTCCTCTTCTGCCTTGTCTTCCTGTCCAGTGAGGAAGGCAATGTCAAAAGTGCGTTTCTTCCGAACCTCCGTACAGTTCATCTTGTCCACCAATAACATCACAAAATAGCCAACGAAATATTATTATGGGAATAGAGAAAGGTCCGTTGTGCTCAGATCGGGATGCGGAGGGCGACTGGTGCAGAATTCACTCTCTTCCCTTCTCACTCACACTCTCTCCCCATCCCATCCTTATCCAACATCCCAAATAATGTGTAACAAAAGAGAGGAGAGTGAGTCGGGAGATGAACAAAAGAGAAGCATTTCCTAACCGAAAGGAAACCACGGGAAATATCGACCTCTCTCTACACTCTCAACATAACAACTCACGTTTTCTGTGTCATAAATGCAATTTCAAGTTGAATCTTGAGTACCCCTACTATTATTGGAGTTGGAACGTTTGTGAATATCATAGACGATATTTGTGATGAATAGATAGTTTTTATTTCTCTGTCCCCTCCGTCCGCCGACCGTTCCACTTGACATATGTGAGAAATCTCGGAATATGTTTACCCTTACTAACTTGTCATTCATACTCATATTATTTATATAATATTTTATATACTACTATATACAGTATATATTAAACATATACAATATTTTCATAATCATATTAATGTTATAGAGTTTTATTGTGTGTTTTTGGGAAACTACGCTACGGGATGTGGATGCTAATTCAGAGGAGATGTAATAATGAAATAAAGACAAGTTTAGCGAGAAAGAGAGACGAGAGAGTCTTTTATATGCAAATCCAACGCTCCCACTCTCAACGAGAAAAGAGATTATGCTAAGAGACTGCCGACGGCCAAACAACTTTGACTTTGACTCCATCCACATACAAGCCCATATTATATATACCCAAAAGTAACAACGTACTTACTTTTACTTGCTCCGCGACGGAATACGGAAATCTCTACCCATGAACATCACCGAGAATAAATCAATGGCAAATGCTGAGTGGACCGAAACTGAATTTTACAGAGCCATTCATTCAATTACCACTACAACTATGACGTCAGCACTTTCACCATCACTAATCTCACTCCTTGTATTATATTACCACTTCCCCAATCCTAAGTAATGCTATCATTCACTCCATTACATCCATTTTCCTCTTTTCACATGACGTCACAATACGTTACGTTACAATTATTATTGTACCCTCTCTCAACATAACCACCTTACTTATTTCACTTGACTAAAAACATCCTCTCCATTTGTCCATAAATATATTAGGAAAATTCAGTTGGCATTCAAAATAATGAAAAGGGATGGAGATTGCATTAATATATATTTCCATCGCCTAAACTAATATATAAATATCATAAATATATACATTACTCCTATAAATTATAAATATTAAAATTGCAAAACTGTGTAGGTGGGTAAAATTATACCTATGTACATTGTTATATTAAATGATGGGAGTAAAAACAAGGACGATTTAAATTTTGGAAGGACGTTTAGCTATGTAGTAAATTTTTACCTCATGAGAAGTTTAATTGTAGCGAATCTCGTTTTCCATTTGGAATTTTGGAATATTTATTAGTTATTTAATTGGAGTAAACTACACAAAGAAAAGAAAACGAAAAAAAATTATAACTGTTAGCTATCCATACATTTTACAATTTTTTCGTCTATGCACAATTTAATAAAAAATGTATAAATGACAATGTATTGCACAATTATCTCGTCAATTACTCCCAATTAGAACACAAATCTCCAAAATTTTTAGGATTAGTTTAAGCATTCTATGTGTCATTTTACAGTAATAGTAAAATTTTCACAAAAAAATTAAAATCTTGGTAAACGCAATGAATTAGACATGCTCATGGATATGACTTTATATTGATAAAATCTACAAAATATTTCAATTGATATTCAGCACGAAAATGTATTTTATTCTAATTTCTTAAATGATACAGAGAAGTAAAATTATGACACAAATAATTAAATTCGAGCTTAACCAATAACAAATAAACAATAAGTGAAATACGGTAAATACTTACTGATCCATTGGCAAAATAAATGTCAATTTCGGTTACATTGTTTTGTACTACCCTACACTTACGCCTACGCCATAAAGTCCATATACTATACTCTCGTTCAATCAAGAATGGAATTTGGACCTATATAGAGTTTTAGTCCAAATAATTATGCATATTGTGGTAAATGAGCTCGTGGATCAATTCTTAGCTACGTCAGGTACGTCAAGCATGTCTATCAGTCTTTACTATTGCTTAGTTTAGAATTTGAGGTCTTATTTCTACGGCATTAGTCATAGCTAACTATCAAATTCTAAGTTTGCTCTAACGATTTACTAGAAACAAAGAATTTACTTTTAACCGTAATTAACAGCTACGCTAACCAAAATATGCGACTAATAATAATTGAAAACTATAAATAGTGTGACTGTAAACAACAAAAAATTGTAATGTTTAATTTATAGGTGGGCTTAAGGAAAAGAAGCAGTGCCCATTTTGGGGCAATACTTGCTTCATTGATTCTTACGGCGTAATACATAATCGCTATATTTATTTATCTATATCTCCGTTAGTCTGACTTTTAAAGGTCCTTTTAAGTGTAAGTCAACCTTGATACAATACAATTATAACAAGTCTACCTACCTATAGATGTCTTTTTTATAAATGTATTAAATAATGAATTTAATTAATAACATTAGAATACTGGAACCTATGGTTATTCGAGTTATTCAAAAATTGGAGAAAATAATTTCATTATTATATATAGGTATCTTATTTTAAATCGTTGAATTTAAAGATAGTTAAGGGAATTATTATGTAACTTAATATTTTGTTTAGTGAATAATATCATTAATGATGAACAGCTTGACAAGAAACGACCAGTAAAAAATGATGGTAAAATAATACTCTAATAATATTATATCCATCATAATATTACGTGTAGATGTATTTCGGTCACTATAAATAGCTATGCATGATAGTCAAAAACACTACTTACTCAGATTCAAGGCACTAAATGCAATAAATTGTGAACAGAAACAATACGCAATACATAAATTCAAAAAAATATGAGCTAATGCATATGCTAGTAATAGGTTTGAAGCTTACGGAGTTTTCTATAAGAGAAAACTTATCCCACGTAAATATTATAACAATCATAAGTAAATGCTGTCAGATGCATTGGATTTTTGCGTTGCAGATCAAAATAATTGTCGTATCCAAAAATTTACAATACGTCTACCTTCGTTTTAATGATGGGTGGAGAAACCAGCACTTTTTATCAACGTGACCTACTTTGTTGCAATGAAAACAGAATGGGGGTCCTCCTGGTTGCTGATTATGTTTGACGCCTCGGTCGTCAAAATTTTTTCGAAAAGACGGTTGCGGTGAGTTGCGGTAATCATCTTGACAAATGTCGAAGGATTCAGAAAAGTTCGGTGACTCTTGATAACAATCATTATAATCAGGCGAAGCATTAAATGGTTCTGAAAAATTTGGCTGCCAGTCGCGTGGGGGAATTCGCTTTTTGTTTTCAACACGAGCAGATTTTATGTACTCTTTCTGACGAGCAACAAGTCTGACAGGGCTAGTCCTGCCGCTTTCGTAAAACGTATCAGCTGGAACTTCATCCGACCATTTGTTAGACTTGGGATTAAAAATTGGAAGTCGTCCCTTGATTGGTGGACCCTAACCACATTTAAAAAATGATTTAATCGAATAATTTAATTGAATTAATTTTTCAGTATTATTGGGGCATCTAGACGGTATACACACAAAACAAATGATTGCTACTCAGGAAATAATTGAAAATGTGTGTATGTTCTTACGTTGCAATTAAAGTCTTCAAAATTATAGTTGTTTTCATTCTGGTTGTGATGAAACATTGGATGCGGTTCTTCCATTGGTGGACCCTAATAAAAATTAGAAATACTAAATTTTAGCTAACCATGACTTTCAAATATAAACGGCAGTTACATACGTACGCAATGGGAATTTAAGAGTACCTAATTTATTAATATTGAAAAGTTGTGTATTTCAATGTCAACTGTTTAAACTATACCTGAAAATCGAAATTCTGTTCCTCCATTGGTGGACCCTGATAAATAGTACAAATACCCAATTTTAACTATTATCTGATCACAAATTCCGAATAAAAATAAAATGCAGGTACTTATATATTGTGGCAAAAGTTTCACTTATTTGTTACAATATTAAAAGTAATGAATTTCGATACCAACTGTCTACTGTCTATATCATACCTGAAAATCAAAATTATTTTGATAAGTTTCCTCGTTTTGATTAAGCATTTGACGATTTCTTTTATTTGGTGGGCCCTATTAAAGCATTAAAATAAAAGCAGTTATGGCAAATGAGTAGTATTTCTATATATGTGGATCATTGTACAAAGCAGGAAATTTTTGTCATACTTGGAACTCGAAATTATGTTCATTATTATTATTATAATGATCTCCATTGTCTTGAAAATTAGAATTTTGTCCTTGAAACGGTGGATCCTGTTACAAAATATACATAATTAAATTTTCCATAAACTTGGGACTGATTTTTATACCACACAAATGAATTAAAATATTTTAGTTTTCCTTACTTGATAATTGCAACTGTTGTCATTCATTTTTATATTACCAAATTCAAATGGGTTTTTGCTAATTAGTTCATGCTTTCGCTTTGGATTAAATCGTGGATTTTCCCAAAATAAGCAATCTTTGTGATGATTTCGAGAATTTCCTCCTTGAATCGCTATCACACATCCCTCGCACATTGGTGATTGAATGCCCGACGCTGACACTTTGCTTTGGCAATTTTTTCCGATGTGACCAGGCTTCTGACATTTAAAACAAACGAGACATTTCACTCCGTTTATCCCAGAAATGCGAAATAAGCAATCTTCCGATTTGTGATTTTTCATTTTACAATGACGACATGGCAAATTTTCGGGCGAATTTTTTACTGGTTCATTTTTCAAGAATCGGCAATTTTTGGTATCGTGATTCTTTTTCTGACAATAATGGCAAAAAACGATGTTATTAGAAAGTTCAACTTTTGAGCGGCAATCTTCAGTTCTGTGATTTTTCTTCTGACAATGATGACAAAAAATGGGCCCTTCTTTCTTTTTCAACCCCTGATTTATTTGTAGACGACAATTTTTATCACTGTGATTCGCCATCTTGCAAAAATTGCAATAAATCTCAAACTTGGTTTTTGGAACTAGTTGATTCTTGCTGGGGAATCGACAATTTTCACTGCTGTGATTCGTCATTTGACAATGAACGCAGAAAACTTCGGGTTTTTTCTTTTTAAATTCTGGATTCTTGAGGAATCGACAATCCTCTGTATTATGAGTCGCGCTCTGGCAATTAATACAGAAAACAATTTCCTCCACTTTGTTAAATGCTGGATTTTTTAATAATCGACAGTCTTCTGTATTGTGGTTATTCCTTTTGCAATTGTGGCAAAAGACAACCTTTTGGGATTTTTTCAATTTGGGTTTCTTTAGAACTCGACAATTTTCTGTGTTGTGGTTTGTTCTTCTGCATTTTTGACAAAACATGACCTCTTTTGCCTTTTTATTAAACGGTTTTTTAGGGGCAGGACATTTTTCTACCTTATGACCTGTCTTTTTACAATTAGGGCAACGGAGATCTTCTTGTAATGCTGGGTGACCTTTAGGCCATTTAGGATCTAACTGTTGCTTTTTAGCGCCTATTTTCGGCTTTCCTTTATTAGGATTTTCCTTCGCACCTACTGACGATGCCTTGTTAGAGGAATTTGTAGCAATTGGTTTTTCTGCAGATTCATCAGGTTTTGAGAGCACTTCTTCTTTTTGACATTTGCAGCAAACGGTACCTTTGCTTGACGTAGGAGTCGATTGTATGCTGGGAGATGGAGGAGGATATAAAAGTCGTTGTCCACGAACTTTAATAAAATTCTTTGTTTTCTCTGGTTGATGGGAGGCATTATCTACAGTCTCCACTTCCTGTGGATTTTCATTTTGAGAGCCTACTGTAAATTGCAGGAAAGGATCTTCCAATTCCTCACTATCCACCGCATCATTGATGATCTCCATGCCATCTGCTTCCACTTTTACAATAGCTTCTCTCTTACTGACGCCACTTGAAGAAGCTACAGAAATTGTTGTTCTATGATCAAAAGAATCTTCTATCGCCTCTTCCTTAACCACTGCTGTCATTGTTTCCTACAAAACAAATTCGCATTACAAAGAAATTAGAGCAGTAATTTCAATTTTTTAATGAACTTATTTTCACTAGGAATAAGCACCTATTTTTGTATGTTAAAATTCAAAAGAAAGCCGACAATCAATAAATCAACAAGAAAATTTTACTACAAAATGAAAAAGGTAATTTTACCTGTTGTCCTTTTTTGATTTTTTCTAGACGTATCGGACAATATTTGACCTTGTGTTCTATCGAGCCACAAGTGAAACATTGTTCTTGGCCGTCCTCATTGCAGTACAGTCGAGATAGTTTCTCTCTTAATCGTTTACTAAAGTCCGATGGTCGTTTAGATACTCCTTGTTTGGACTCACTTTTCTTACGGTCCCGGTTTTGCTGCAGGTAAGATTGGTGCTCACCAATTTTCGTCATTTTATCAATTTGGAAGCTCTGCCAGTTTCTGTTAGGATCGTCTTGTGAAGTTTCTGCCAATACTTCAACTTTCAAATTTTGTAGGACATCTACTTCTGACTGTTCTTTCTGTTCCTGTATAGAATATATTCTATTAATCATTACGAGACAAATGCAAAGCTTATTTAAAATTCAATTAATTACATAATTGGTAAAATGATTTTAATAGTCATACAATCTCATACCTGTAATGCAGTACATGTTTTAGAAATTCCTGGGATAGAAATATCAGGAGTTTCGGGGATTATAGACGATGCAGATGCTTGGCATTCTATTTCTACTGTGTGAGATTTCTCTACTGCCGTCAATGATTCAATTTGGTCGCCACTATTAAGTAACGTTGTAGTGGGAATCAATTCAAACGCTTCCAAGTTTTCTTGTTGGCTATTTTCCTGTTCATTTGTTTCTGCAGGATTCAAGGACTCCACTTTAATTTTGCTAGTATTGCCATCACTATTTTCGGAATCTTCGCTTTTGAACAAGCCCTGTACTCTTTTAGCCACGAATTTAAATGGCATCCCCTCAACCTTCTCAACTTGAGCTAATACAAGATCGCCAACTTTAGGCAACGGACCCTTGACGACACTATAAAAATTGGAAAACAAAGCACATTTAACATTCAAGGCAAAGATTTTCAACATTTCGGCATTTAGTCACCGGTGTCAAAAACGACAAGATTGCTCGGGTTTATGACAATATATCCGTAAATATCAGTTTCATTTCCATGTCATTTCCATGTCTTGTATTTTTACAATGTTTTCCGGAAATATCATCTACAGAATTTACTGTTGAAATTTCGATTTTCGTTTAGTTTCCAAGATATAGAGATAATTTCACATTAATACAAAAATCAATATTTCAACAGTTGTATAGGAGTTTTTTCCTATCGATCCATACTAAATTCACACGTTTAGCAATTTTGGTCCAAGAGGCTATCGTTGTTTTCCCAATAAAAGATTATTACATTAAATTAAGAGTGAAGTCTACAGTGTCAGTCAAAAATGAGAGTCAAAATAATAGCAGAGGATTGATAATAGTTGAATTGGTCATTGAAATCATTGAAAATCTACAGATGGCCCTTGTCTCCAATATTTTCGTAACCCTTTTAAAAGTGTACATAAAATAAAAAGATTTCCAACACCTTCTGATGAAAAATACATCATCTCTGATCATTCCAAATTGCTCCTCACATTTTGATATGACTCCAGTAAGCGCAATCGTCTCAGGTTCTGTAAAAAAAATTTGAAAACCTTTTGAACATCGTATAATAATATAAATTATCAAATAGTCATATTTCAAGGTTAATAAAGTTCAAAAGTTAGTGACGTTTTTTAAAAGGGTGCTAATCAACACTGACACATGTACATGCAAGGATTTTTGTTTCGTGGAGGAAATGAAATGGGGGGGGGGCGCAAAGACTCCATAACTTTTTTCTTATAGGCAAAATATGAAAACAACAAGCTAGTGATTGTGAATGATGTGTTAACCTGAAGCCATTTTATTAAGATTTTCCATCAAATAGTACGAACAACAGGCTATTGACTTAGTCCAGCTGATAATGTTATTGTGTTGAATGTGTTGAAATAGTCAATATGAATAGCTGCAATTTCAACACAATTATTCCATCTAAATATAAACACAAAATAGGAAATATGATTGACAATATCAACGAAAAGTACGACAATAGTTTTTCGTTTGTATAGCGAAGCAGCTATTATCTATTTTTCGTGTAATAGTTTCAACTACAAAATAGAAATGTAGTCCATAGCTAAATACAAAATTGAGTACCAAATTCATCTCTCCGACGTCTACATTATAATAGCCCATCTAGTCACCAGTCGGTCAGTACTTTTAAGCAAACAGAAAAAGGAAATTAGTAATTATTTATTAACTGTCTGCCATTTCAATTGTCTTTACAAAAATACAGAATAAACAGTTGTATCGTTGTATGTAGTGTTGTCAGCTACCTGCTGTGCTGACTATGGAATTCTTATTCGTACTTACTAAACTTCTAGCAACTAACGAAAGTTGAACTTGAAACCTTATCAATCTGTAAAAAGACGAGCACGAACCAAAAAGTTGAACTACTGCATACTGCTGGCAAACATTCGCGGTTTTTCATAAATGAACATTTTGGGGTACTGTGGGATATTACGCGTGATGCTCTGCGAAGGCCAAAGCAATATTTTTCCTAAATGATAGTAAATATATATATTATAGTAATTATTATTATGACCCTCGTTAATTTGGAATTTAGGTAGGTTTGTAGTACAAATTGCAAATAGTATCCTAAATATGATAACGATAACACAAAAACGTTATTGTTCATGGGATAGGCAAAAAATTATTCGCCATTCCAGATCAAAATTTATTCGGTCTCCATAAATCCATTATTAGACCATTAGTTCCACACCCAAATCAGTCCCTGAAATCAATTTTAGCTCTCAGGTCAACATGGCCATTAGCCAACGAAAAGATTTTTGGAGAAATTGACCTCATGGAGGGAAATCAATGATATCAATGAAAATAAAAATGAAGGACTCCACCGATTTTTGAAAAATGTTTGACTGTCCAAACCTCATCAATATCGATTTTAGACATCGATTTTTGTTACTTTCGTCAACTATTGAAGGTATTGATGTAAAAAATCTTGACAGCTTAAATGCATACTTGTAGGTAACTTTAGTTTAATTAATCCAGTTTTAAATAATATTAGAAACAGTAATACCTGGAGATTGGACTTTTTGTATATCTACTCGGAAATATTTTCTGTAAAGGTTCTGTCAAAATACAAATCATCAGTGCCATAAATATCCACAGTGCTATTGTCAAAATGCAGCATATAATAAACCCTTGTAGACGGAATAGGAAAGAAACGGCGATGAACCTATTTCCGCTGAATTGGATTGGCTCCTAGTTTAAATAGACAAGCAAAAAAATAAGACAGGTATTGTTGGTGACTTAAAAATTTTCCAACCCCAGAACGGGAATGGATAGACGGAGCAATCCTATTTTCTAATGGGATTGTCGCATATATCCCTAGAACATATCCTGAAAGTTTGACGTCAGTATCTTCATCCGTTTTTGAGTTATCGTGTAAACGTACCCACATACGTACGTACGTACGTACGTACGGACAGACAGACTTTTGGATCTTATAAAGAAACGGCCCCGTTTTTGAGTTATCGTGTAAACGTACCCACATACGTACGTACGTACGTACGGACAGACAGACTTTTGGATCTTATAAAGAAACGGCCCCGTTTTTGAGTTATCGTGTAAACGTACCCACATACGTACGTACGTACGTACGGACAGACAGACTTTTGGATCTTATAAAGAAACGAGGCCGTTTCTTAATAAATGAGGAATTTAGAAAAATAGGGGATACAGTATTGAAAATCAGTTCATCAATTAATTAATGTGCCGGTGGCCATGGACATTATTAAACCTTGTGTAAAATTTGGAGACATTTGATAAATCACCTTAGTACACCTAATAGCATCTAAAATCTGATCTCAAAATGCCAGCGCAATTTAAATTCAAATGAATGCTAAAACATCCATTGAAAATTAATAATTAATAATTGAGGTTTGATGATCTGAATATAGTAACATAGATGAGTTGAAGGGCGAACAACTGAAGTCAAAAGCCGTTCTTAAAGACACTGCTAGAAAAATTGATACAATTAATAAAAAGGTTCATAAAGATCAAAAACATTTACTTGCATATGAAGTTATTTAATGTTCATGTATCTCTGCTATATGTTACACATTACAGAGTTTTTGTAACTATGTGTTAATTTGAAATTTTTATCTTAATGGTATTACTCCTAAATGTTTCCATCGCTATAAACAACTATGAATGTAGACAACTGTCGATTTATTTCTTTCCCAAAGAATGTAGACAAAAAGATAAATGAATTATCTGGTTGCATGAGAATATTCACACTACACAAATTGTTCGACAAATCTCGGGGATTGTCTTCATGTCGCCCGAAGTTGGATTTGTCATATTCGGAAATGGCCACGGTCCATGGTTGTTGATTTTGATTAGACAAGATGAAACTCTGTCGTCCAAACAGAATTTGGGAAAGCGATTGTTATAGTCGCAATTTTTATGCAATGGCAGTCCCAGACTGCACTCGACACTTTTCACACCTTAGAAGATTAAAATTGTGAAAAGGAAATCGTAAATTATTTTTGGATCCATTTTTGTCCAGTCGACAGCTTAAATGTAATTCAACTAGTTAGAAACAGAAAAATGGCTGCTGGTCTCTCAAAATTCTTAGGCGCAGTACTTGACGGCAGTGGCGGTTTTACCAACCTGCGAAACCTGCGGCGCAGGGGGCCCCGCGCCTAGGGGGGTCCCGCGCTTGAAGCAGCCGAAAATTATTTAGTACCTACTGCTACTACTGCTTACAGAATTTTGTACTGCGGCCATTTATAATTCGCAAAAAAGCGTCTAGTATATGCCAATTTCTCATTTCATTATAATTATCATATCACCTATCATGGGAGTTGTAGTTTTAAACATAATAGTACGGTCAACGTTTTTTACTCTAAACTTGGAGTTGGCAATGTGATGTGGGGTAATTGCATTCATATACTCATTGACGGTAACAGTTGCCACTGCCGAGAGAAGCTGTAAATGTTTCAACGAATTAATTACTGCATTCAGTGAAAGAGAGGCACGGACAAAGACGTAATTACAACCCGATTTCGGGGGGAGCTAAAATTTAATACCGAAATATTATATCGACATATTCGCACGTAGTGCGATAAACTTTGGTATTCCCGAAAATGAGCGAAATAAAGCTTAATATTGCTCAAAAATAGCTAAACATTATGGGCCCCCGAAAAGTAAGTAAAATAGAATATTTTCATAAAATAACCAAACTACGCCATACGCGATTTTTGAGAAATATTAGCCTATATTTAACTTAATTTGGACAAAGAATACCAAGTTTTTTGCGCTATGCGAGATTCGCGAGAATACGTAGATATACTAGGGCCCCGCATATGAGCATGACTTATAATATTTCTTGTGTGCCAGTACAGCCAAGTTAATTAATGTACATAATTGAAATAGCGTTTCTTTAGAAGTACCCACTTAACAATTCAGTTATTTAAAAAATTATTTTGTGTATTTATTTACTTCCAAAGCAGTAAAATCCAGAAATTCTGAAAAGCATTGAATGCAGGGACAAATATAAAAGTTTAAAAATAACTTCAAGGGATTTTATTATTTATCAAAAATATTTACGTGCCTGTCTGTGGTTAGTACTTCAAGACGGTAAATATTTTTAAGACATTGCATTGCCGTTGCTTCCTTGTTTTAAGCGGGTTTCTCAAACTTCTGGTATTACTTGGCTTAGAACAAAATTTTTCTGCGTGCCAAATATTGAAGAACGAACGACCTTGAGAAGCTGAACCACTGATAACAACTGCTGACTGATTGATAAGGTCAAAGGTTACAGTAAGTTATAATCATATGATAAATTTCTTGTGTCAGCATTTATTATTGTCCCCGTATAACATTATTGAGTCTGAGACATCTGACATCTGCCATTCTACATCTATCACCTAGCTACATATAGCTGTTTAATGTTGAAGTTGAATATCTAATATTGAATAATATTATAACTGAAAAACTATCAGTGTAAACCAAGAATCTTTAAAGAAGTAATGCAAAAGTACGTTGTTACGTTTAATTAAAAAAACAAGTAACTTTGTGGTATGTTATAATAGTTAGTACATTCAACATTTTTACGAAACTATTTTTAAAACTGGCAACAGCCGATACTGATAAACTGATTAGCACCTGAGTAGTTTGTGTTAAATGGGATTGGGATTTTTATTTAGATTTATATTATGTATATGCTGTAGATTACGAAAATTACGTTCTAGCCCCTTTCATTTCATACCCAATTTTGATTAAACGAATAATTATGTCTGTAGGAATGTTGAATGTAATAGTTAGTAATAGGCAGTTAGGGATTTTACTTAGCGTAACTTAGTGATTGACGTAACTCAATTTAACTCAAATTAACTCCTTACTTAAGAAAAAGTTTTACGGCACCGCACCGTTTAAGTAATTCAGTTAGGGATTTCGACTTAAAATCAGGAAACGTATTGACAATAAGGAATTGAAAACCCTATCAATTCTAGACAGCGCCTCAATTAAATTGATGCGTAGGACATAGATATTTCAGATTCCAAAGCCCCACTCGAATCCAAAGTTGTTATGGTGATATGGACTTACGTCGAACTTAAGTCTCAAAGTTAGCGTTGTGGTTGTTATGCTACCTAGACTGATTTTTTGACGTAGACGTAGGATTTTTAGGAAAAGGGGCGGAGCTTAACGTAAAGAAATTAGGTTAAGTCAATCACTAAGTTAAACTAAGTCAAATCCAAAAGTATCTAATAGCAAAACGTGCAATACAAAATATTGTATAATTCCAAACCGTCCACAGCCGTATGTTTATGAAGAACATTATCAAATACATTTTTTACTAATACAGGTTGTATAGGTTCAAAATGGACAAGGATTCGAAAATGGAGAACGAAGTATCACAAATACTAAGCATGCTGAAGAAAATGAATGAAAAAATTGACAAGTTGGACAAAGGAAGCAAGGACACCGGAGTATTAAAAAAGCAAGTAAAATTGCTATCTGACAGAATTGATAAAGTGGAGAGAACAACCTCTGATCTCAATAAGCGGGTTGAGTTCCTTGAAAGGCCAAATATAAAAAAGTATATAGTTAATCCTTTCTTTAAACTTTAAACATACCAACAAATTACTGATAGAGTACTGATGATAAATAATTGTATCTTGCTAAATTAATTCGTGATTTCGTTTTATGATAAAAAATTTCTCACAACTTTACTTTTTTAGGGCCAGCAGTTTTGTTTTTGATGAAAAGCTCATGCCGAGCTCTTATCGCAATGGTGGCCAAACTTCTTCAGTTGCTGTGCCAAGTAGTAAGACAGCTCAGGTAAAGGCCGTAAAGGTGCACAACTTTTATGTCTTATGTTAAAAATTAAAACGATATGCGACTAATTGAAAGCTATATAAAGTGGTACAAATAATTATGACACCTCAAAAAATCTTTCTTATTAATGATTGACTGGAATTGTGGGCTAACGAAAATTAACTTTACTTTTATAACTTTATTTATTATTAGCCACTTTTAAGTCGGAGCATTACAAAAGCAGCTGCTTCTACTTCTCGTCACGGCAGTACCCGTAATATCGAGGATGTTTCATGGGATGAAATTATGGATGGAATGTATCCTCCTGGATCCGAAATCGTTGAGAATATGACGTATGGAGAAATAATGGAGGAAATGTATCCAAAATCTGAAAATACTCAGCTTGAGTACTACTATGATTCCGATCGCGATGATGGTCCTCACGGAGTGCACGACGTTTGCGATTATGATAGCGACACTGGAATATGTGAATATTGAACTCGAAGCTCTGTCTTCAACCTTGAAATTATTCTAGTCTTTAGAAGATAGCCATATTATGGTAGCTATAGAAATGCAAGTACCTACTTCAAACCCAACTGGACAAAATTATTGATGACATGTTGTGTCGTATTTGGTTGCGACAGGTAAGAGCTACCTACAATAGTTTGTCAAAATGGAGTTCCTTTTTGGAGTATTATTAATTAGTATTATGGATAACGTGAATTATTATAAATTGATTTTATTTTTATGGAGTACCTACAATATTTTCATTGAAAGTATTTTTATTTAGTTTCTGTTGACAATAAATTATATCCAATATGTTTCAAACATGTCAACAAAATGAAATAGTATACAACTAATGAACAATAAATAAAATTACTGAATAATCCACAGAATGGTTTACCTCTCATATTATTATTCCACTATTCTATGACAATTCCGGCCTTTTCTATTATTGTTTCATTAGATAGAATTTGCAAGGATAGACTGCCAAATAAGACCATGTTTAAAAATAACATTATTAGAATAGGATTCATATAATTTTTAAACTTAAAACAGTGTATCGTGTGCTATTTACATATATTTATTATTTCATAACAGATTTTAAGACAGCATATAAAATTACCGTTGCATTAGAAAACGCGTTTTTATATACTAATTTGCTAATTTTCAATTTATTCAGGAACCTCAAAAGCAATTCTTTTAAACATAATTTACCTACTTCCATGAGAAAAGAGTTTTAAAGATTTGAAGTCTCTCGCGCTTAATTGATGATCGAAGGAACAAGGAATTCGGTAAATAATTAAAAGGGGAAATAAAATTGAATGTCTTGTATTAGAAATAAAAATATTAAAATTTGCAATAAGATGGCCTTTTTGTTGGCAATTGGCCATATGCTCTTCCCTGTTTCCGTCCTCTGTTCATCGCAAAACAATTTCTACGAGCATCTGGAGAGCAAGAATAGGAAAATTTCACTAGCGGTGACGCAATCAAGAGCCAAGGTAGGGATTTTATTTGTATCTCCAGCCCTTGAACTACAGATACACATTAACAGTTAGTTATAGTTAAAAATTAAGAAACTTGTATGACTAGTAATTGAATTTAACTGAAACATTTTTAATAAGAAATTCAATGCCATACTTACCATTATTGAGGAATAAACTGTTTTTAAAAGGTGATAAAAAAACAATTGTATATAAAACTAGAAACCACTTTTTGCAAATCATCATTTAAATCCAATCGGAAATCATTTCAACATTTTAAATTGTTTATGATGAATAATTAATAAAAGGATACGGTGAAGATTGAAAAAAAAAATCAAAAGTCAAATTTTAAATAGGTTGACTCTATTATTTTATTTTCCGAACTTCAAAAATGTACATGGGAAATACATTTAACCAATAGCAAATCCAGAAAGGAGCAATGCGTGGTGATTTTGCAGGCCTACCTACGACTTTCGCAACTAAATGATACATAAACTTTGAATTAACTTTAAATGATACACAGCACGAACGAACATTCCATTTTGCCAAAATATTTATATTTATCTCTGACTCATTTTTACCATTATCGTTACTGTGTTGTACGTAATACTATTATAATAATTGTGTCTAAATGAATAGTGATGTTTCGATATGAGGAGGTAAAGTTTCACTATTTCATTTACTAATCATCCTTCACTAATGACTACTTTCTACTTACCATAATTATTATCGTTTAAAACAATTTAAATCCTTTGGATGTATGCATACAGTGGTGAAATGGGATTTCAGCATTGAAAATTACTTATTTCCCAATACCATTAATACCAAGCGGTCCGGTTTCTACTGATTTTATTCAAATTCAGTTGAAGAGATTTCACTTTAAAACAATGAATGCCACTGCTTTGGCTCATTGTCCTCGGAATAACTAACTCACACATCAAACTCCATAGCCACCTGAAACGCTTTATTTTTAATTCCTATTTGTCGTAGACAACTGAAAACGTAGACACTGGGTGGTATGCATAACATTAGCAAAAGCTTTTGCTTCACCTTTTTCAAGAGAAAGCAAAAGCTACGTAGCCATGGAATTTTCTCAGAAATTACGAGAAATTACGAGATCATGTCCAATTAAACAACTCGGTCAAAATATTAATTCTTCTGCTTCTAAGCGGCCGCACTGCTTGGGGGAACCCTAAGCGACCAGTCCAAGGTCAATTAAAAGATGGTAGCTTATACTAAATTGACAGAGCATTTGCTTCACAGAAAAAGTTTTTCTTATTCATAACCTGTGAAGCAAAAGCTTTTGCTATTAGCTTTTACTTCAAAGATAAACCTTTTGATTTTATTTTAACTACGAAGTTTTTGCCATTTGTTATGCATACCACCCAATGAACATAAAAGCCTAATTCTAATCTCTAATTTATTTGGGATACAACGAGTGGTTTCATCCTTTCATTCATAATTTGTGTAGGTTGAATCTTCTTTTAATCAACAGATTTGTTACACTTCCGATTACGAACTATTTTATCTATATAGTTATTGTCCGAATTTAAACTTAAAAAGCATTTAAGAATTTAAGATAAAGGCGATATTAAATAAACAAATAATAAATTGTAATGTCAATATTTATTCAAAAAAGTTTTTCAAAAGAGGTTTTCAATTTTGTGAATTGAATTTATATTTAAATGAATCACTTTTCGTGACAATTTTAACGAAAAGGCAAGTTGAAACAATCTCAACTTTTCCTTTCGTGAAGTTGGAAGGAAAACCAATTCTGGTTGTAGTTCCCTTGCCTTGTCTGATGGGAACCCAGAATCTTCACAACCGGGGATAGTGACGCTTCACAACCATAGAGTGAAACTAGAGAGTAAATCTTCACAACCAGATAGTGAACTCACTATTTCCAAATTTTTACCTAACCTAACCTAAAAAAAATTCAAACAAACTCCAATTTAGGCCATCTTAGTACACCTACACGTCACTAAACCCAATTGTAAAGCGTCGCTTTCCAGTTTTAAAGAGTGTCTGGTTGTGAAGATTTAGTTGTGAAAATTGCGAATACCTGTCTGATGACTTCTTCTAATGCGAAATTGAAATTATGTTGGGATGATTTGCTAAAAATCGTGAATAATATCATCGAGTATACAACCTAGCCGTTTTTTGGTAGTCAAAACGACAGGAAAAGGGACATGAAAACGTTTTTTTTAAAGGTTAGATAAAAATGTAGAAATAGTGATTTCACTCCCTGCTCTGCGGTGTAAAGCGTCACTACCCCCCTCCCCCCGGTTGTAAAGATTTGGTTTTGAAGGTTTCGCAATCCAAGCAAATGCAATTGAAATACATTCAAATCTACGGTTATTAAGAGATGAAATCTCTTTATAGGAATGCCTTGGATGTCTGTCTGTCTGTGTGTCTGGGTTCAAGGAAACTTTTCTCGAAAATGGTAACACCTAGCGAAAAATGGTTTTCACTGACGTATTGGCAAGGGTCCATGACAGAATAT
>JAAAYG020003751.1:0-29609 GCA_009936455.2 Tomocerus minor
CGCTTGCGCAAACAACAAAACACGTGGTTAAAAAATTAATCTAATCTGATGAGATTACCATTTGACTACCCCTATTGTGTAACATCCACAACTATTAATGCGATACATACACCAGTATTTAGTACTATTGCTTTATAAAAACATACTTTACTACCTGACTATTCTTATACATGTTGGTCCCATTCTAATGCACATACCTTCCATTTTCTAGCCAACCTTATTACCAGACCCCAGAAATGTGTTTATTTAAAATGCCAAAAAATATATTTAAAATTTGCTAAAAAGAGCCGAAAAGTGTGCCAAAAAATTCTAAACGTTTACTATAAAATGTAAAAAATATATACAAAAGCAGGGGTATATATAACGCCTTTAAAGGACGTTCTTCTAAATCTCCTATAAAGTGCCTCTTCTGCGAACAAGGGAATCTTAAGTGACCTCTGCAGGTCAAAGGGCACGGTTAACGTTTTTGTTGTCTGCCTCGTCATTTGCATTGCATCTGCATCGTAAACTATCCCATTTTAATTTTTTATAAAAATAGCAAAAACTTCTGAATAATGAAACAAGTACCTATTGAAAAATTGATTTCAATTTTTATCTTCAAAAGTTGAAGTATTTAAAAAAACATTTATTAAAATTCCATGATTTGTTAAAACATATTTGAAATCCTTAGCATATGTAGAGGCTAAACAGTAAGTTGGATTGATTGATATAGCTTTATTAAAAGTGACAGAATAGGCCATCCAATTACATAAGAACTGAACTCAGTAGTAGCTACGTATAGCCACACCGCTTTTCACCAAAAGTCACATCCTAAAAAAAAAAGACTATTGAATTGAAGATCAAAATGTTTAAATAAAAACACTTTTGACGTCTGTTTATTACTTCCATTTCTGCGACTTTACAATGATCATTTTGAAACCACAACGTACTTATTAAGAAAAGTTTTGAATTGAATCGTGGAATAACCAACAAAATTACGGACAAAGCTTAATGAGAAGGGGTGGGCAGTAGAGAATCCATTACATGTAAATTAGTCTTGAGAATTCCAGAAAAAGTAAAAATTTTTTGAACATGCATTTATTCGAAATATTGGACCAAAAATATTTTGTTATGAAATCCAAACATTCTGTGGAAGTTAAAGTAAGCATTGCCTTTTTACCTTTTCTAAAAAAGCAAATAGCGTTGCTTTTTTACTTTTTCTGAAAAAGCAATTGCTTTTTTGTTTCCCTGTGTGCGACAGAATCGAAAGAAATATGGTAAATATGAGTTTAACTCAAATCTTTTGTATATAGTGACTTTACGATTTTAAATTGGTAACGGCTCGGTTTCATTGAAGGAGTAATGCAACAAAACTATCTTGTTTTCCTTGCTATTTTTGAAAAACAATTGTAGATACCTGTATTTATATATATATGTTTGAGTTATGTGGCACGTAAGTAAAATTATCTGAATCTGAATCGTGTATGTGAGCCTCGCAGAAGAGAAATATGGGCAAAAGGGTTGACGTTCGTTTTACACTACAATGCAATAGCCAACTGATATAATTATTATGGAGATAAAACCAACGAACAGTCTGAGTCTGATTCACATTGAAATGTCATTCGACATACCTCTCCATTGCTGCACAACTTCTGCTTTTCAATTTCATCGTGACATAATCAACATGAAAGTTCATTGTTGCGAATAGCGCGATAGACGAGAATGGCAGCCTGGGAACTCAGGAACGCTCCTACCCTTTGGTTCCACAAGTACACAAACATTATACAACCTTCTTGTAAAAGCTTCACAGAACCGTATTTTGGAACAGTTCACTGGGGAAATTTAGCTTTTGTTAACAAATTTTGGTTAAAATAGTGTCAATAGTTTCCATCGGAGTAATTATTTGTGAACCCTTAGCAGAATTACTTAGACACTGTTACTTTACTTATTTAGTTACCTTAGTAGTTAGTAAGTTACCTTATTTAAATTCCTTTTATTTAAATTATTTTTATTTTTAAAGATTCGTAAAAAAATAATTGAGAAGAAAAAAGAACCAAACATTTTTATTTATTTATTTTTATTTCAAAATGCACCCAATAATTTGCTAATTTAATTCTTCCTCATTTACGTAGCTGTGTCGGCTACAAATCAAAAATTGGTGATGATAGGGTCAAAGTAAGCTTTTAGTGAAATGGTAATTCTACAGCTAATTTTTATTGGACAAACTTTCATTCCGGAAAAAATGGACGGAAATGGAATTGTATCTCTTTCCCTCCCTCCGTCACTAAAAACCTTAGCAACTAGAGAGGAAAGACAGACAATTGGATTTCAATAAATGTTGTAAACATTGATCACGATCTCCAGCTGTGTGGTTTTCTTTCTCATCAGCCATTTTGGATTAGTGCTTACTAGTTCAATTATTATTATTAGACACGCTATAGCATTGCTGGTAATTCTGAGACCGCATACGCAAAAATGCTGTATAAAAACATGTACAAAATAAAAACCTCTGCAATGAATGAACGAACAAAAAGCAGTGTAACGCAACGGTGTATTTATTAATTTTACTGTTCTGTATTGTACATATAGTACATACTAGAACTGCTTGCTTGGCAACTTAGCATCTTCCTTTGATATGTACTTAATGTACTGATAGATAAAGAGCAGATGCACATTGTGATTCTACTGAGCTGAAAGTTGGGTTACTACAAGTGTAACCTCAGAATTCAGAATAGTGGTAACGCAACGGTAAGCTGAAACTTAGATTACGTATAACATTGCCAGGGTTGAGGTGGATGAAATTTTGGTGTAAGTCTAATTGGACAAAATTGGTTTATTCACTTTAATTTTGTATGAAGATGGACAAATTATTTTAATTAAATAGAGCTTTGCATGTTGTTTAATTCATTCTCAATCGTCCAAATTGTCCATGCGGATTGAGTAAATGACAAAATTTTATTACAAATCCCCTTCTGTTGTATAAAATAACATTTTCCTCTGTATGGCATCTTACTTGAGAAATCATTAACATAACAAAATATTATAATGCAACAGCTAGTCATCAGAAAAGATGAAATAGTGACGCATATGTTAACTATGTAAATATTATCTATATCCTAACAAATAGTAACCTATTGCTTTGTCACACTATGAATACGGTGTTTATTTATTTACTAAAATCTTCACTGTGAAGCCGGAGGTTGATTGAACAGATGAAATATACCACTGATGCTTTACGATAAATCAGCAGAGTTTGAATTTGAATTTAGCTTTTTTGTTTATGTTGGAGTTGGAAAGAAGAGCAAGTGCTAATGAATTTATTTGTGTTTTAATTGCAGGTGTTGGAATGCTGCCTGTTAGAGAGTAAGTGTATCTTATCGAGCAAAAGTAATCCTACGCCAAGTAGTCATTGACAGCTGAGCGATAATGTGTGGAACTAGAGAACTGAATCTCTTGACGATAACATTCCTGCTGCAATGATCCTCTTCATAGCATCTTCTTAATTCACTATCTTTTCTACTTCTCATTTATTTTTACGATTCTATCAGAACAAGAGAGAGATGGTTCACTTTAGAATGCTTTAACAAGCAGTGAGGTAGTGTAGGTGTAGCTCTTTGTTGCATGTAGGTCTTCTATATTCCAATCCAATCTCCGTAGCACACAGCCAAACACTAAGATGTAGGTAGCTATGTATCTGTAATCCGTTGCAAGGAACAGAGCCGTAAATTAAAATTAAATGCTTCGACCTACAGATAGGCATTCATGCTGTCATGAACGAACGATGTGTGTGTGATATACGTAAACGTAAGCTAATGCTGAAAGACGATAGATGAGGATGAGACTGCCCAACACTAATTTAGCTCTTTGTGCTCTCTACTTTAATTTCTCATTTGAAACAGGTAGTTGTAATAATGTAGTCAGGGTCCACTGTCGGATTTTTCCTTGGCTTTCATACGTTTCTTTATTTAGATTAGCCTTTTCAGTGCAGTTTATTTTTTGTTTCCACACTTTCTAAAAAATCTCACTGTCATGGGCAATAGTTAGTTGTGTGGAAACCAATTTAGAGAAAAAATAGTGATAATTAGAAGTTAGGGTGAACGGGCGAAGACGAATTGTGAAATTATGTTATTTAATTATGTCCATGAATTGCACAAATTAGGAAACAGGGGGACCCCTTGACATGGAAGTTAGTTGAAGAGCCTTCGTCGGAGTTGCCGTCCGACCACATTCGGCACCTTCCTCTCATTTCCAGAATGTCTGACACGTCTTCCCAACCTGACTCTAGGACGGAGTTCCACGGGACTGAAGCCAAAATCTATATTGACACCAATGGTCACTCAGGATTGGGTTGCTGGTAAGAGAATCATTTCATGTATTTGTGACCAATGTACACCCCTTGACTCTTGTCCTGTTCCATACACTTTTACGTTTGTATTGTCAAACTTGCTCCAACTTTTACGAGTTAACGCCGCCAGTATAGTAGTTACCAAATCCAGTAAATGCATTCGCTATTCTGTGAGTAGGAACATCAAGTTAACTTGGGATTGGGACTGAAACCCAAGGAAGACGGAGTTCGTCATGTGCTCAATAGTATGCTATCTTGCAGTTGGTAGTGACAGGACACCTGCAAATCTAACCCCAACCAGTAATCATAGGTTTGTGTTACTGACCGTGCGAGTAGTAATAGTGCTAAATGAAATATGTACAGTGGGAAATTCGCGTATACGGGAATTATATCATTCTTTACACGTAAAAGGGATTTTCTTATATATTACAAGGTAATCCCTTGTGCAGAACAATGAAATGGAACAGCCGATGTTATTGAAGTGCGTGCACCAATACGGTGTTATCTTAAAAGTCAATTTCTTCACCTGAAAATTCCCTTACATATTGCACCTAACCTGGTCAAATGTTGGCTAATATTTTGTCCTTTATAGGCATTTTCTCAAATACGGGTTTCTTTTAAAGAAACTTATATAGTTATTCGGCTGTTTTACATGTAAACCAAATGAGACCAAAACGTTCGTCTCGTATATCCGGAATTCTTCATTGTACCTTCATAATATTGTTGCTATAATGTACACATCTATCTGCTGTATGATACGATTCATGTTATATCGACGATTAGTTAGTCCCTATCAGTATATTAGTAATACGTTGCTCATTACTAGTTATTGTTTGCTTATTAAATGGCAAGTAGGAACTTATTTGCTACTATCTCTTTTGAGGAGGGGATTGTGTGTGGAAAGTACTAACAGAGCTGTTACTTCTGCAAGCTCTTTGCTATCTCTTTGAAATTGCTGTTTAAAAAGGTGATTGTGGAGAAGGGAAATTGAGGTTTTCTGTATTTAGTTTAGTTGATAACCACCCATTCCGAACAACAAAAACAGAGAGGAAAGGGATCTTATTGTTTGCTGTACTTTCTTCCCATCAAATATAAACAATTCGTGCGCAAAAATAAACATCTGCACAAGCCATAAAGTTATAAGTGCTACTTGATGTCCATATGCAAGGAAGTGAAATTACCTACACATTTATACAGTCTGCATTCACATGTTTGTCTGTGCACAAAAGGACAAATGGCATTTGTGAGGGGCTGACTGTATGTACTCTGCTGAGCTGTGAGTAAGACACGCATTAGTGAATGTATTGCTAGATGGTAGAGACTCTAAGACAGTTAATCTTTATTATAGATAGGAGAAGGGGATAGTCGAATGGAGAGCTCTCCTTTAGACTCCTTAATTCAACTTTCTTTGCTGTGATTGCGGACTAGGAAACTGTTTGATTAGTCGCACGCACAATGCTTCTCTGACCAAGGAATGATGGAATGAGTCATTTGGCGTTGGCAGATTTTTCCTCTGCGTTGCTCTGTCTGCAGCCAGCTTTGGATGTATCATTTTGGCGAACATCTCTTGTAAGAAGAACAGTTACCTAGTCTTCACAACGAATGTGATGGCGATATACGTACAATGCACTCCAATGGTTTTTGCATCATAATAATATGTAATCCATTGCGGATGAATATGACTATGAATATTTTCCTGCCAGCCGGTCGTTACTGATGAGCATCTCTATCTCGTCACACATGTCGTTTGTTCTTCAGTTCTTCATCGCAGAATACTGAGATTCTACTAATTGTATTCACATTCACAGCACCACACACTGAGCAATGAACATCCATCAATCAGCGTATTATTGTCATGAACTGACAAAAAGATGGACACGTCATCATAATTTCAAATGGACGCTATACAATAGCCCTGTTGTTATACTATATGTACTATATGTATGAGACAGTCACAAGAATAACATAGGTATACTAGGGGCAATTGTATAAATAGACACTCTATCACGTCTATCTGTGTCTGTATCCCAAATTTCATTAAATATAGCTCAATAATCATTAAAATTGGCCAAAATTTAATCATAGTTGTTCGAATATTCTTTTAAGTTGACCAAAACTTCATTAAAAATGTCCGAAATTTCATAAAATTTTAGGAAATTTAAACAAATTGTCCAATATTTCATTAAAATTGTCAAAAATTTCATCAAAATGGTTGGAAATTTCATTAAAATCACCAAATGTTCATAAAAATGCCTGAAATTTTAAGAAAATTGTCAAATATTTCTTTAAAACTCTTTCATTAAAATATCATGTCCTAATGCTACTACATATACTACTAGTGTTCAAACACTTTCAGGCTACTATTCAAAAAGATTTTTAAATTACTATTACCCTAATGCCATTACTAACACACGTTACTCAGCAATTACAGCTGTTTTACTACCGTTTATTAAAAATGGACAAGCTATTTCATCAACAAAAAAAGACAAAGGGATATTGAGGTCATTAGACTATTAATATAAAAACAGATATAGTGCATAGATCAGGTCTTCAGGTCTACAGGCTGCATATTATTTTGATTTTTTTTAAAGTAATATACGTTCTCAAAATGTCGGAAACAGGCATTTGAATTTTTAAGCATTTTTAATTGCTGTAGTAAAAAATAATTTTAGTGCGCAGAGCTTTCCACAGGTGAAGACATTCTGTTTTGCTAAAGAGTTGTTCAAAAAAATATCCCTAAGCCTTAGGCTTTTGAACTTTCGGACACATTTTTGGTTCAATAACTTAGTAAGGGTTTGTTTGCCCTCTTTAGTCTTCACTAACAATAAATCCCAAAGGTGTGCTTGTAGTTTTGAGGCACTGCGTGAACGATATTATTGGCTGATCCATAATTCGCATCTAAATGGTGAGGGTAATAAAAAGTGCTGTAGTGTTGTATTTAATTTTAGCACAAAGAGAGCTGTTCAGACGGAGATGAGAAGTGAGTTAGTGAGATGAGTCCGTGGCGATGAGATTGTGATTAAGATTGACATCATAACCTTTTTTATTCTCGCAAGCAGTAGCAAATAAAAAGGGTGCATTAATATTTGTGTGTATTGCCTGATTTCGAGGCGATGTATTTTTATGCCCCAGTAAATCCTTGAAAAGTGCAAAGAATCTGTGCTATTATTTTACAACTTCACTACTTAAATATCATTAGAGTTCTGCCAGAAGAGAGACAAGTCATTCATTTCAGTCCTAGAACTTCTAGCAACTACACAATTCAAAAGTCGCTGCGAAGAGAGTGTTAATATTGCAGTTTTTCACCTGTAGCCAGTTGGAAGTGGTGCGTTTTTGCATCTCCGTTTATTGGATAGGATGGTGCAATGACCAAGAACAAAATGAATGGGTCTGTTTCAATTCAAAGCCCTACTTTTGTTCAATTGAAAGAAGTGGTAGTGGGGCATGTTGTCACTAGTCGGTGATTTGAGTATTAGTTAGACATGTTTTGTCCTGCATCCATCTATCTTCACTGACTAACTTTTTCTTGGTTGATTCGTTATGGAGACTCGAATAACTCAAAAAAGTAACGCTACTTTACTTTATTTAGCGTGATTTTATAATTTGTTGATGTGATTTGATTTCAACATCTATTAAATGTCTGTTGAATTGATTTAGCATTTGCAAGGGACCTCCAGAGCGGCCAGGGATATTTGTTCAGTCGACGAAATCAAACGGAGTAGCTCGAGAAGCTGGTCTTCGTCCAGGAGATCAAATTTTGCAAAGTAATGGTCAATCGTTTCTTCAGATACCGTTCGCCGAGGTAATACTTTATCCTTTTTTTATTTGCATACCGCTCTGCTTCAGCCTAATTATAGCACACTGAGTGTAGTGCCCACATAATTATTATTGTTGACAAAGTTTCCAATGCACTTCATCAGGCGTCGGCGCAGCCAGTGTTTTTCAGTGCACTAGAACCTTAGCCAAGAATTACTGAATTATAATACATTTGCTAACTGCGCGTAACTTCACCATAATGAACAATTCTTCACTTGGACTAGTTGGACTCGCTTTCAAACTTCAATTTTTTGGTTGTGGGATATGGGAACAAGTAATAGCAAGTTATTCGTTTGATCACAGGCTGTCTATTTTCTGAAATCAAGCAAGCATCTTAACTTGTTGGTGCTGAAGGGCGCCGCATCAGATTTATTTCCTGGAGAATCCAGCGGCTACAATAGTTCAGCTAGCAGTCTGAACGGGGACACGCACATGTCTTCTGCTGGCTCTTCTGCTGCAGCCAGCGAGTCTTCCGCCTCGCCACATGCTGACGTTATCGTTCATGACCATGAACAAGCCAATAAAAGATTATCAATGGTTACCGAAGAAATCGCCTCTGGGTCCGAAGACCGTGAGCTTGAAAGGTACGTGGACGTAAGTCCTTGTGTGTGACAAATACAAACGGGACACTGTACACTCTTCCCACGCGTTGGTCTCGTGACGGGCAGGAGTATACTCTTCCGCGGCAACTTTGCCAAAAGGAAGGCAAGGGTATGCTCTTCCCACGTGGTCCGAGTAAGAGTATACTCTGCTCCGTCAAGGCTATACTCTTCCCTAGTATGTACCTCATGATCTGCCTTTTCACCTAACCTCCTAAGAATTCCTAGGAGTGAGAAAACTCACCACTAAAATCCGGAACTCATTGTAAATTAAAAACTGACACCACACAAACCATAACGGTACATGCTGAAAATATACCCGATGAGTGAGTGTGATGAACTGATTGTGGTGTCTATTAATTAAAAGGTTAATTGGCTTATTTTCCATGTTATCTCTAATGTATTGGGTTAAATAGTGACATTCAGGGAAGGTATGGTATGACAAAATTCAAATTCAAAAAATAACTTTCAATTTAGGTCATGTAATTAAAATTATTCGGGAATAATGAAATTGAACTATTAAATCTTAATAATTAATCGAGCAAAATTAAAAATTTCTAGAGTGAATTGCAAGGCCGGTAAATTTGAGTTTCGTTTCCTCAAATAATTTAAAAATGGTATTAAGGTCCTTATGGGAAATCATGTCGCCGTCTACGAATAATTGAAATAATTGAAAGGAGACGCTTTTTCAAATTACATCTTTTTTGAGTGTGTGTCATACATCTGAAAATTCGAAAAGGTTCCCCAACTTACAATCGCTCAAAAGGGGAAGATGCAATTTGAAAAGGCATCTCTTGTCAATGTAAATAAATGTCAAGAGTTCATAGATGGCGACACCATTTTCTTGGTGGCCTTAATATATGGGGCGTATTATAAGGATGAAAGAGGAGCGGGTAGGCGGTAACAGGGCATCTTTTATTTCTTTTGTAAACAAATGCAAGCAATTGCTTTCAAGATTTACTACGATGCAGTTGATTCTTGACTCACTTAAGTTACTGATAGTGTGAGCGTGGCTTAATTGTTTTTGGTTTTAAGACTTTCCTTCGATTGCTCCTATTGTTCAGAATTGTTTTAAGCTAGTAGGGCGAAACAAAGCGTTCTCGTCCAAGTACATTTACTCTAACAATGCAATGCAGAAACCCACGGCCACGTCACACAACTACTAGATTTCTATAGTTCATCTGCAGTGTATGTGAAAATAATTAACAGGGGTATTTAATAGGAGTGCTGAAAATGATAATTTATACTCTTCAATATCCTTTCCACGAGGAATGAATAATGGCGACATTGCTCAAATTCCACATGTGATGTAAAGTAATTGAAATGGTAATCCCCTCCAAATCCGAAATATTGTGAAATCATTGAATAGCAATTCCCAATCTCAATGGACGACTTGAGGTTACATTTTCCGCCCTGGGTTCGTTGAAGTTTCACCAGAAGCGGTGGAGATTTGAAAAAGCCCTCATCCTGAATGTAAAAGTGGGCAAAGTGGATGAATTTGATTATTTAATGTTAGACTTGTTTTGAGTTTATTGTCAACAGCGCATTTGCCACTGTTTGTGAAAAGGCTAGAGAATGAAAATAATTGCGGACGTCGGGAGCAACTGAGTGTAATGGAAATGGAGCATGAATGCTTTTAATTTGTGTGGGACAGGGAGAAAGGGGTGACGAAAAGGAACATTGCCTTGGATAGGAATATCGAATGGGACGAAGTGGAGCAAGTGTGGCGAAAGGCGGAGAAGGAGTGCATCATCATCGAGGTCAAAGGGGAAGATCCACGCACAAGAATACAAACAGAAGAAGAGCGCCTTCTGGAAGAACGTCGAAAGCTGGAGGAAGAGCAGCGTCGGCTGATGGACGAAGCACACCGCCTTGAAGAGGAAAAAAGAAAATTTGAGGTGAGTTCGCAATTATCATTAACTGGTGGCTCCTCCACTCACATTCACTAACCGTCCCACGCCACCCGAAGTTGGTGCTTTAATTAAACCTGGGATTTTCCCACCCTGGGAAATGTTGTTTGCCGTTTGTCATAGCATGGTGTGAAAACAAATGGGAATTTGAGGAGTTTATGGAAAAATGGATTTAACGCTCATAGAACTTTACTCTCTCCCATAATTGTCATTCTGAAATTCAGTACTTATTAATTTTTTTTTAGATTTTAGTTAAATAAAGTCGTACAGGTCATTAGGAAATAAAGTAATGAATCCTTGTGTGTTGTGCTGTGGTAGGAAGAAAAACGGCGGAGTTTGAAGAAGACTCCTTCTGTGGGATCCAGCTCATCCTCCTCCTCAGAGTCCACAAATAGTTTAGCGGGAGCCCTCAATCAAGAAATTCTCAAGAGGAATGAAGTACCTGATAATTGTTCTTTTTTGTGCTATGCTCAATTCCAACTGTAAATAATTCATTTGTTTGTCTAATGTTGCATTGTAGAGACGGGAAAACGGGCAAACTCAAATTTCGGACGAGCGTCCCAAGCCGGGGACAGTTGAGCAAAAGAAGACATTGTTCACGACTCCGATTGATCAGGAAAAGCGCCAGCAACATGAGCAGGTACTAACGCAGTAGACTCGTGAATTGTAATGTAAAACAATTATATATAAAATGTAATTATAATCATCAGTCAAAGTCAAACGGTCTCTACTTAAAAGTCCATTGTTGCTACTCATCAAATTCTGCTGACGAGCCAGGAATGCTATGCCACAAACAATTTTCTTAGCTTTCATGATCTTCATGATCATCTAAATTTTTGATTCTGTTGGCTTGCAATTTGACTGCAGTTTTTGATAATTTCGTCTGAAACGCAGGTCAATGAATTTGGAATGAACTAATCAAAATACTTTTTGTGTGGTTTGTACAAACAGCTTATTGAAGAATTCAAGAGAGCCCATCGTAAAATGTTTGCTCACACCTTAGAGGAGGGCTCCATGGGAGAGAAAGGTCTCCAAAATCGTGAGGTAAGCTTTTCCCAAAAAAGCACAGTTGCTCCTTTAACCAATTTATTGAGCAAACTGTATTGTTGTAAAGTAGCTAACTCTGTGTGTATTATTTCTTGCTGCTAATGGCTGTGTATGTTGGCTTTTAGTCAACGAGTCTTTGTAATGTTTTAGTCCACGCATTGTAGATAATTGCCAATAGCTACATACAATATTATGGCACTTAGTAATTATGTGTTTACAGCGGTGGAGATTTTATTGATAATTTTTATACGATTGTTGTAATCGGAAAAGATCTTGAAAACCCACATCGTCAGGAGACCCAAATAGTTATGCAAAGTAGACAGAAGTTTAGTAAGAAATAAATGAATATTTAAAGATGTCAATTACAATTCTATTCCTTGGGCCTAAGTATCCAGAAAATTGGAACCTAAGATAAATATTGCCAGAAATTAAGTTCTTAAAGTCCCTTTTTGTATTTTGGATAATTTGTGACCAAGTGTTGTACAAATGCAGTCATTTATATTTAAAAAATTAGCAACATTGACTAAAGACATCATCGAATCCAAAATGTTTAAGGAATATATACCCTCTTTGCATAATTCTTTAAATCTCCTCCGATTTATTAAATTTTATTGAATCGTAGCAAAAGAAATCGGCCCGAATTGAGAGCAGTCGTTTCTCATCCTCATTGTTTCAGTCCCATATTTATTTTGGTGGGGGGAGTTAGAAAGGTGTCTAGGCACTATGTATGCAAATATGATATTAAAATTGTGCTACTAATGTAAATAATGAATAGCCTTCATATCTAACAGTAATTTGGGTTTGGGTGGGATCAGTTTTACGTCAGGTGTAATGGAGATGGGGGACTAGAGAGAGGACGCGACGGGTTCTGAAAAATAGGCACTAATATTATTATTTAGATGCGGCTTGCGGACTATGCCCTCAGTCCAATTGAATGATAGTAATTGAAAAGAGTCTTGGGTGAGTACCACGAGCACTAGTAGTGCAAGTAGTCCCAAATTGCAATATTGTGGGACGTGCGGTTTGATTCGAACAGCGGGAGATTCCGTGAGAGGGAAACCACTATTTTTGGGTGGTTGCAGTAAGGGAGCAGTTATGTTGTAGGCGCAGGCGCAAGGATTTATGAATGTGAAAAAGAGGAATGTTTGGGTGGGAAATAAATTGGAGCTTGGTTGCAGGAGCGCGAATCTTTCCGTGCCAAGAGAATTCAGAAGGAGATTGACCACGAGACGAAAATGGTGGCCCAGCGAGTGGCGGGCATTGTTCGTCAGCGACAACTCCGAATCGAAAGACAACATCAGGAGTGTCAAGAGACTGAGCGCGAAGTGTCGAAACATATTTACAACAAATCTCCTCCTCCACCGCCACCTGTAATTTTCTCTTCTTCATCATTATCTAAATTTATTTACTATTACGTTCTACTTATTACCGCCAGCCCTTGTCGGATAGCGACTAACCGGAAGCTAGCACCACACTCCTCCAATGACACCTGTCTGCGTAATGTACCAACTTAGTTAGAGGCGGCGACTAAGTGCAACTAACTTGACAATTAGTCCACTTTAACCTTCTGTCTTGACCTGACTGTTTTACTCACTCCACTCTCTTTAACTTGCTCACTGACATTTACGACTGTGTCATTTGTCTTCCCGTACATTGTCAACCATTTATCTCCGTAGAGTACTGACCTACCTATTTCATTCGTCTGCAGACAGAAGTAGACACATAGTGGCCCTGCACTTACAACAGCTCTCAGCACACTACTATGCTCCCACTTGTCAAGCTATATGCAGCGAAGTAAGTACATCACATCCTACTTCCATCACGACCATGCTTGAATTGACCAATGCCCACACTTATCACTGCTTCTTTCAAGGGCTAACAGAAATGGACGCACTAACTGTAAGACAAAGCCAGTTCTGGCCTCAGAACAAATTAGGTCGTAAATACTGCAATAAATTATATCTGGTTTCGGGCCCCCTCCGAGTTTCTCCATCCGGCCTTGGGACACAATGGGGTATCCAGCATATAGCATAGGGTACTTATTCGGTGTTAACCAATTATGTACTTTTTTGTAAAGTTACATAATTATGAATTGGTAGGTAGACATGACTGTCGAGGAACCCTTTGAAGGAAGGTTTGGGGTGCATTGCAACTCAAACATAATACACGGGGATTACTGTCGAGTCGAACTTTATTGTCTGCGATGTATACTTCATTCAACACTTCATAAGGAACAGTCGGAATGTTAATTTGTATTTTTCATTTATTAAATCTTTTGTTAGCATAATTTTGTGCTGTTGATTAAATTATGACCTCCGTGCAAACTGAAACAGCAATTACTATACCATTCTCCATTACCACTGCAAATACTGCACTACTGGTATGAACATAGGTTTCGGCAGAGAAAAATATTTTTTAAAAGCTGCATTGTATATTGGCTATACTAATATAACTCACTGAATGGCTTATTATTGTCCCGTTAATTAAACTAACTTTGAAATTAATTAGCCGAGACACCTAAATCAGAGTACAAAATACTCTTTACCAGTGGTAAGTGGTTTGTAATGATAAATAAAGTTAAGTATTTAGCCCTATTTTGGCGATAAATGGTAAACAGTGGTAAAAAGAATGCTAATAAATTGAAGAAATTAAATTTTACCAATTGTTAAAAGTTACATCTTGGTTACACTGAATTGGTTACCAAAACCAAAGACATTGCGAAGCACCAGTGTCAATGCAATAAAGGGCTCTGAATATTGCTGGCTCTGAGAATGTTGGTAATAGACAATGACGGGCAGTCTGGGGCGGGCACTGACGACACAGCACTCGGATTATACCGGACATAACTGTCTTAGTTTCCCGGTCACTGGTTGATTGTACTGGACATATGTCGGACATTGTCAGACAATGTCGGAAGTCCGATTGTCTGATATGCCAAGCACTCTCAGACTTTATAATCAATTATTGGTTGACATTCATGTCTACAAATATTTTCCAAATTGTTTCATGTAATTCAAAAGCAATTTCATTGACATATGCAAGTTCAACATTAATTGATTGGTTGATTTATTGAAATTTCCTTAAGGTAGAGGTTATTACATGTCAAACATAATAAATTGCATAAAGAGTTTTTAGAATACAGTTAATTATATTTAAGTTACCATTAGAATTAGTTAATTAATTGATTTACAAGGTAATCAGTTTTCAAACTTTTGCGGCTTTTCTGTGATGTTAGTTTACCATTGCAATGAGTAACAAATGACTGAATTACATTTTTTCCATTAACATGAATTTATACCATTAAAATCATTTTTACCAGTGGTATGGTAGAGCTCTTAAAGTGGGATTTAAGGCACATTACCTAAATGCTTGCTTTAACGGGGCTTTCCAACTGAGAATTGTCAAAGTTTTATTAACTTTTTTTGGGGACTCTTAACGGTGTTAATAATGATATCTGGACTGGGAAACATCTGAAAGTTAACGTGAATTGCTAAGCAGAAAAGAAAAAGAGGTCACAGTTCTTATATTTTTTGTTATTATATATTGGAAGCCAGAATCCCATTTGGGTACCAGCATAGTAATTACATAAATGTAGAAGTTCGTCCAATAAAAGCAGATTCTGTATCACGATGCATAGACTAATGCACTTAGTACCTGACTTTTCTTGTCCCCAAAGAACAAGATCCCAGGTAGTGGAGCATTAAATTTCGACAGGGTTACTTCTGGGGTTCTGACATTCTGAACTAGCGATGCCAGGATTAGAAGCATTATGGGAGGTGCACATATGAAATGAAGACTATCTAAGTGACGACAGACAGAACGTGACATTGCTGTTCTTTCCAGCTATTCTTTTAGAGTAACTGCTTGTATGCAAACGCACATTTTTCTTTTCTCTGATGTATGACACTTTTGGAGACAAATATAAAGACGAATATTGACATTGTCAATTAAAAGCGTTAACCACGACATTAATTGTGGACTGTATATTGATTGTAATTATTGCATGTTTTTATTACTGTAAATTTACATTATTTTAATTTATAATTTTATCATTGGTTGGTTTTGGGTTTGTGTACATATAGGGCGTATCAGTAGTAGATGCACATAGCATAACCCGGCTGTCCCACAGGACGACGATCAAAGTAAAGGCAAGCTTCATTTAAATTAAATTTGTATGCCTCAAACTGTAAGTATCTCGATTCTCTATAGTCCACTAACGCACAACACAAAGGTTATGACATTATTGATTTAAATGTTAGTAACTAGCTACCTATGTAAATATTAATAACTCTTTAAATCTGTAGCCAGTATGTAGTTAGTACTTTAGCACTGATTGGTTGATGTAAGAATGTTTACCTCAAACACAGCGTTAATATTGTGCACTTAAATGGTTTTGACATTCAGAAATTCAGATCTACCGATGTCGGGATTAAAACCATTGGTCCCTAATGCTCATAGCATGAAATCCTGGTCTGCAGTTTAGGGCCCAACAGGTCACGAACATCGGACATTGGCACTTGGAAAGGGAACGAACATAGAAAGGCTGCTGCGATGGAAACTGCTTTACTTTTACTCAATCATCAATATCAAAATAAATCTTGTTATACGTAATTGTTCTTTTCATCCTGGAAACCACATACTTCCAAAAGATGGCTGGAGCAATATTTTGTATATTTCAATAATTATATTGGAACAATGCTAATGTAAAACTGTAAGGAGGAAAATAAGGGTCAAAGTTCCAGACATCATGCGAGTATGTTCCCTTGTCTCCCAACTTCAAGCCTAAGGATGTAGTGGTTTTAATCCCGGAATTGGTAATTACATGAATCGTGAACAGGGACTCTGTGAGAGGATGAACATCGCCGGTTACCTCGCTCGCAGGATTCCTCCATTGAGATTTGAAATTTTTGAGCTGGTCGGCCAATACTGTAGTGCTAACATTTTAACCATGCGCATCCTGCTCACGAAAAAGTTTTTCTTTAAAAGTTCACATCTGCAAATGTTATGTTTGTCTTGAATCTATCATCTGTAGTGTAAATATTTCCACGTAGATTGACAGCAATATTTTGTGTACTTAGCCGCTAAAAAGAATGAACTTGCTGTAGTCATTTAGCCACCACTTGGGGTATTGGTCATTGTCTAGGAAAATTAACAAGCTGTAACATTCTGAGTTACTGAATTCTGAGTGCTGCCGAAGTGCATCACAACCAAGCCAAAAGAACTGACCTAACAAAGCAAAGTTCTATCGCTCAACTCAACCATAAACCTCTTCGCAGAAGTGCGAAATTGTTAAGTTGCAGATTCGTTACGCATGCGCAATTAATTTTCGCACATTTACAACACAACTTGTTTAAGTAGATTATCGCAGACTAAAATTGCATATTTGCACTTCAATGAAGATGATGGTGGACATGGCAATAAATTGTTGCAATAAGAATTAAAAAAGATGTGCACTTATAATCAAAACGTCCGAATCCAGAGTCGACGGCTTGACTACAAGTAAAATACTGAAACTGCGAAGAATTGACGCGTGACGAAAGTAAACATGCCTTTCAGGCTCGCAGATTTGCGGTGACTTCGTAGTTTCATAAGCAATCGCAAGGTCTCATTGTGGTTTAAAACTTTACCGCCTCCGCAGTTGCTCACAGGAGTGCAAATCTGCAATTTCGAATATGCGTGAAGCTTCTTCTGAGTTGACTTAATGAGTTACTCAGAAGAAGTTCTAACTCACCGCAAAGACCCGTGAACACCTTCGTACCTCTATGTATATGGAATACAATTATTTCTATTAAAAATTATATATGATGATGATTATGATGTTCGACCAATAAAAGCACGTGCTCGAGAGTAGCAGAACACTATTGAGTGGGTGCTCAAAAGTTTTTAGTTTAAGATTTTGTTAGGAATTGGGAATAATTCTTTTGGCTTGGTTGGTACCATAATATGATAGCATAGCTGTAGTACTATTTGCATTTTACTGCATTTTTATGGATACTAAATATTTTTATGGACAAAAACTGCGACTAATTTGACAGCAGTTCATGCTAAGCGGCTAACTATTTTTAAAATAAATGTATTACAGAGCACCAATTAAAAAACCGAATGAAGAAGCAGGAAGGTGTTAGTTCAGGAAGTACGTTAAGCGATAGGAATGATGAGTTTAATGAAATTGTCAAGGGCAATGGTGTCTTCCCTCGGTTTTTCTTTTTAAATGAAACACCCTCACCTAGTGAAGACCTCCAGGCGGTTTTCTGCCTTCAATTATCACCGAGCTACGAAGAGTACCAAACTAATTTGTTTTATTCTGTTTCACGTTTAGCTGCCGCCTGGCCCAGGGGAGACAGAAAGGAATGGCGGGTCACCAGAGTGTCGAATTCAAACAAACGGGATTTCTCCGTCGCCGATCCAGGGAGGGGGTCAGGGAACTAAGGTGAATGGCCTGCCTCCTCCCGCCCCATCCGGGGCTACGTCCCCGCCCCCTTTCACCACCAAAACAGTTATCATCGAGGAAAAGCAACCGCCGACATCGAGGGCACTTTCGGTGTCACCCGACCGAGTCCGGGAGCACTGCCAAGTCCCTTCGTCCCCACCCCCGCAGCTCCCACCCCCAAGACCCGAAAGTCCTTCTCCAGACTACTCCAACAGTCCCAGTCCAACACAGCAGTCACCAACTCCGCGGCGGAAGCACCGCGTGAAGCAGATCGGCGTGGACATGGAGTCCTTGGAGTCTTACCGTCTGAAGAACCCCCCGAAAGGAAGCCGACAGCACCCGCCCTTCTACTTCAATGACCCGGCACAGCGTCCGCCCACTGCCGACGACAAAATGGTGCGCATTTGCCCCTATCCCTCGGCCTACACTCGTCCAGAGCCAGCGAGGCTGGAATTTCTTGACAACCGGAAGCCACCTCGCGGCGAGCTCCTGGAAAGTGGCAAGGCGGAAGTGATTCTCCAGAAAGAGCTCCAAGATGCCCTGTCCAGGTGTAACCTCGGGCGCACGAGCAACAACCCTCTGGACGCCAACCAGGAAATTCTGAACAATGGAAACGGGAAAGTGACGATCACGCTAAGCAACAACCAGCACAACAACGCCAACGGCGCCCGAGCCTCCCACAAACCCAACGGCGGCATCCTCAAGATCAACAACGGCAACAGCAATGGCAGCTCCCCTAAGACCATTTCCTTCGGCAAGTTCTGAGTTGCAGTTCTACCCTCCCTCCCTCCCTCCGTTCAAATACCTCTCACTCTTCTGAAGAAGTCGCACAAGATGGAGCTGTTAGTGGGAGGCGCGGGCTGTGCTCCTCCGTCTTCCTTCCCAATTGCTACTAGGGTGCATATGAGGCGCGAAGGGTAGTCTGACACACAATGCCATGGATGCAGGAGCTAATTCATGGGCCCACGCTAAATGCAAAAGGAGATGGATTTTGTCATTTCCGACCCTCAGGCTTCAGAACGTCATCTAAAGCCTCCGCATTTTAAAGATCTCTCTGCAGATTCAGAGTAATGGGACAAGACTTGCATAATATAATATCTAATAGTCAGCAGAGCAACACAAACACTACCAGGGACTTCTAAGGGCATCCTTTGTCCACCACGTACTACCGTATTGTTGAGGGTGGCTGTGTGTGTGAATATTATAAGGTGTTCGAGGAACCGTAGCCCAGCAACGTGTATAAATTCACATTAAGTTAATGTAGCTGGGCAGTATTGTTTGAAAGCCATGCAGTAATAAACGGCATTGTACAGTCATGTGTGCGTGTTTAAGTGACGACTCATGCCTTTAGAGGCTACACCCCCACTTGTCCTTGCTCCAATAGAGTAAGGAATTCATAACTTACGTTTTAGCCACATTATTTAAGTCTCCAATGCACTGAGCACTACAAAATAATTGCTTAGTGTCGTTTAATTGTTACCGTTTCAGCAAATGAATCACCAAATATTTCTATTGCCATCTCCTGGCCTGTGACAGGTCTTGAAGGGCACGTCGAATTAATTCCACCTACGCACACATCCCATAATCGCGCATGAAGTGATACAAATTGACAGGTCAAATGAATTGTATCGTACTAATTAAGTCAAATTAATTGTGTATGATGTGGCACATACCTGCTGTACCACTCACGACAAATTTTTTATTCTGATAAATGTTTTTTTGAATAAGAAAGGCTCACATTTTCCTCTCTATTTGCACATTTAGCTACGAGCGTAGTATTCCTACACATACTTCTTCAACTCTTCGTCCTATCCAAGTTTACTATGAATTTGTGTGCATGGAAGTGATGTTCACAAATTCACGTCAGTGATTTTGTACATAACATTGCATATTTAACCTGCACTAAGCTACCATTGATGCAACCATTGATGAAAGTTAGAATATAGAGAGCACTGTTTGAAAAAATATAATGGAAATGAAAATGTAACAAATTATACTAGTTGGCATGGCTTTGCTTTGCAATCTACATCTAAGAAAAATATTTTCATGATACCTGCTTACTTTTCACAGATACAGAATAATGTAGTTGTGTAAAAATATGAGTACCAATACCAATAAAATACACGTAATACTAAAGGTAGTTAAGCATTAATTTAAAGCTGTATGGAAGTACTTGAAAGTCCGAGGTGAGCATTAACTTGTGTGTGTGTAACTGAAGCATTGCATTGGAACATTTCTATTTTATGAAAAACGAATACATTTGATGTAATAAAAAATATGGAAATTAAATTGGAAGTAATGCATTTTTTAAACATAATAGCTTCCATTTACCTGAAGATACATACACTTTACAGGGATCATGACTTAGTATTTTATCACTTGGGCAGCGGAAAGCAATTGGGTTTTAGGTTAATTTTTCGAATTAACTTCATTCAGATGGAACTATGGTAAAAACGAAATAATGAGCCGCCGCCAAATCGAAATCATATAGCTTAATAGAAGATATATATACGTTCGCATGAATTTCGTGAAATTATTTCCATCATTTTTAATACTCAGTGAATTTAAAAATCATTGCATACATTTTTAAACTACCTATTCCATGAATTTTAAATCATCCCATAAATTTTACAATCATTCCATCATTTTTAATGTGTAACATTTTCGTTTCATGAATTATAATACCATTCCAATGATTTCAAATTTATTCCACGAATTAAATTATCGTTCCAATTATTTCAAATTGATTCCATGAATTAAATGATTCCTTGAATTAAATTATCCTTCCAATGGTTTCGAAATTATACACTGATTTTTGAAAGCTTTTCATGAATTTAAAAAATATCCACTGAATTTTAAATGTTTTCCATGAATTTTGAATACATCCACTGAATTTTAAATGTTTTCCATGAATTTTGAATACATCCACTGAATTTTGAATATATCCACTGAATTTTGAATACATCCACTGAATTTTAAATGCTCTCCACAAATTTTGAATATACTCACTGAATTATAATCCTCTCCATGAATTTTGAATACATCTACGGAATTTTAAATGGTTTCCACGAATTTTGTATATATCCACAGAATTATTATCCTTTCCATGAATTTTGAATACATCTACGGAATTTTAAATGGTTTCCACGAATTTTGTAAATATCCACAGAATTATAATCCTTTCCATGAATTTTGAATACATCCACTGAATTTTAAATGCTTTCCACGAATTTTGAACATATCCACTGAATTTTAAACGCTTTCCATGGATTTCGAATGCATCCATTGAATTTTAAATGCTTTCCATGCATTTAGAAACACTGTTTTTTCTATATTTTGTAGAAATCATTTGAAGGAATGCATTTCCTATTTTTGCGGACAGCATTTGAAGGAACGCTTTTCCTATTTTTTTGTGGAAATGAATTGAAGGAGTGCTTTAGGGTAAATAAATTTTGGGACGATGGCCTTAAGAGAAACTGTCATATAAATAAATACATTTTAATTTGTCGGTAATATTATTTCATTTTACAGAATTATTGATATCAACAGAAACATATTTGCGAACGATAATTTTAATATTTACAGAAAGTTACCTGTAATTACAATGATATTATGCTGAAGAACATGAATACAATTGAATGGAGACCTGAATATAAATAACAAAAGTAAAATTACAATGATGATAATAAATGTATTTACACTTTATCTTAATACGCAGATGTGTACTGATGATTACTACACAAACGGGTACCGTTACGCATGTAGTAGTTTTGTTACCTGAAACATTAATAATAAAAGTTAGCTATTGGCTATGTAATGCAAGTCGTATCCATCATTGGTGATCCAGGCAACAGAGCAACCCGGCCGAGATTTTCAGGCTGCTTAGCTTTGGTTGTTGGCGAAAGGGCGGGAAAAGGAAGGGGGGAAACCCCAAAATGAGCATGTAAACAAGTGAGCACGATGCGCAGAGCTCTACTGTCTTGCAATCCAGTTCACTCTCGGGATGCCCGTTGACCACATAATCAAATTCCCGATTACCACTATTTGAGGAGAGAGAATCCGTTGCATTTCAGTACGCAAGTACGTCGTAATTCGTATTATCGTAAATCGTAAATGCCTCTAGTAAAATGGTTTGATGTTCATAGTTCACAATTCTACTTATAATATGTTAATTAAATTATACACTTACTCAGAAAGATATATCTATATTAAGTTCGTACTCTTCGTACCGTACATATGTCATTATGCAAGTAAAAATTAGGAAAATGGCATGGACGACATTTTATTATTAAATTTCCTAATAGCTATTTTGGCGTGTCAGTTTCAAAATCCAGAACTAATAGTTTAGTCTCCTCGGTGCCATTTCTACTACCTACCGCACACACCAATTTCAGATCCGATGCTCGTATCCGCCAGACCACTCCCCCGCTACCCCCGCTTGCTAAAGCCACTAAGTCACGAACGAATTCTCCTAGAAGTTAACCCAAATCATTAATATTACTGACAAACCATAACAATTCATAACATAGCCTGGTGAGAGCAAATAGCTGTGAACTTCACATTGAAAATTATCCACGCAGTAGAGGATTTCTTTATTTTTCAATATGTCACCTACTGTCTTTTTTTCCTGACAATACAGTTGTAGTGGAGGGGACAACTATCGCGTATGCAATAAGATAAATTTTGTATAAATTAAAATTGAAATTGATACCAATTTTAATTTATCGGTACATGTTGGAGGTCACTAAAATCCTCTTTAGGCTCACTCGAATTCACTACAGGCCATTTATTTGCTCAAAAGGGCCTTCAAATGGTCCTAAAACACCTTCAGACTGTTCAGACAACCCTAAAACTAGTCAGGAATCTTAAAAGCGTATTCTGATACTCTTACAGAAGAGCAAAATGTATATGGTCAAAATTCTAGACCCCGTCCAACGGGAACAGACGCACGCGAAGGGTACACGATAAATGCATATGGAATTTCGTATTTGCGCAGCGCAAGAAAATTTTGGGACCTAACAATTCTTTTAGATGTAAAACAGTTTTATATTGACGAGAAAAGCGAAACAATTTTGCGATCCAATAAATTTTCTGAATTTTGCGATCCAAAAAACTTGACGACATCTTATGAACTTTAGACGACAGTCATAATACGATAGGCTCGTATTAGCCGACTATCTAGTTGCCTAAGAGCGCTTAGTGGTCCACGCCATTGAGACCTAAGTATTCTCTAGGGAAAAAAGACAGGACGCGACACAGCGGAATTCTGAGAAAACCTATATTGGTGCATTTCCGAATGTCATCCAAATTTAAGGACAACTTAGAAAGGCATGGGGGACGATTACAAAAACAGTTCTACGTTATTCTTCAGTTTTTGAATGACGTTCAGAAAGTCAACAATTGGTGAGATAATCCTAGAGCCTACAAAATGAATGCAGTTTCAACACTATTGCGATTACCTGTTATCTACTCGCTCCACTATATAAAGTCATTGAGAATGGGCAAGGATAAAACCAAAAAAATTTGCAAACCTGTTTTTATGTCCCACAGTTTCACTGTTCCATCGTCGGAAGACGTAATGACAAATTTATTAATTAATTGTAGACACGTTACTGCACTTAAATGTTTGTGTGCTCCTGTAAAAAAATGGATTTTTATGTCACTGGTGAATTAACTGAATCATTTGCCGACCTTATCAGCATGGACGGAATGCAAATGGTTGGCCACGTATAATATTAACATAATAGTAGCATTGGCTAACCCTTGTAATGAAATCAATCAAATCCTGGGTTAACAACCATCAATAAAAAACTACGATGTAATAATATAAATATAAATACTAATAATATGAGATAAATGAAGTGGAATGGTTTACCTGAAAGCGTGAGAAGGCACTGGCCGGTGCTAATGTCCCAGATTTTAACGGTTGAATCTGCATTTCCTGACACTAGAAGATTTTCCCTTAGTTCCATTCCCGAAGTCAGACTTTGATGACCCATGAGGGTATGTTTACAGGAGCCCGTCTCTACATCCCACACTCGAATACTCGTGTCCAATGATCCGCTAACAACGTGAACTCCGTCAAACTGAAATTCAAACGTCACTTATTAAAAGACTGCATATCCCAAAGTGTCTAAAGGAAACGGTTGACATAGCCATGACATGGTGGTTGACCGGTCAATATGTCTACTGACAACCCTGGACTATCCAACCGAAAAAAATATTTCCTTAATTTTTTATAGACAACTTCTAGTGTATAAAGGAGATTTTTATGGGGTCAATTTGTCAACTAGGTGACTCTGAGCAATATTTATCAAAGCCTCTGTTAATAAGCGAAAATTTATTTGGATTTTATTTTGTCCGTTAATTCCTCAAATTCACATTTTCATACATACTAGAACGAATACTCTCTCGGTTAAAAAACCCCACTGAAAAAACTTGAAATTAAGAACTAACAGCTAACGTGACGCTTGAAAGCAGAATTCCGTCTCTACACAAACGCTACCCCTAATTCCCTTTTGCTTATCCTGGGAGCACTGGCGCCAGGCGCCAACTGTACGGAAATGGACCCCAACCCGAAATTGATTGTTTGCAAACAGGACATGTTTAAATGAAAGTAAATGGATGGTTACCTGGAGGGAGTAGACCCTGTTGGTATGTCCGGAGAGCTGATGTAAACATTCTTCCCTTTCGGGGTCCCAAATTCTGACCATAAAGTCGTAAGCCCCCGAGACGACCAAATGGCCATTGTACTGAACACAACGAACAGCCGCCATGTGACCGACGAGGACGTGAAGACACTCGCCTGTCTCGACATCCCACATCCGCAGAGTTGCGTCACGGGAGCCACTCACAACCCTGTAAACATAGGTTTAATAAAGTAAATTATTATTATATTATCAACAGAGCTACTATTGATTTTTTTAAATGCTTTTTATACTCAGTTGAAAACTTTCTATGTGACAGTTTCTCAACATTTCAAGTATTTTAACATCCACTTTCCCGAAAATGTTTTAAATATTTCGATGCATTGGTAAAATAGATATAATAACATTTTGTAAATATTTCGAGATACAGCTTAAAAAATTATTGCCAAAAGTAATCTTCATTTGCAACCACAAAATATCAAAATCATTCCATGCATTCAAATATACTTTTTTGACTTCTAAATTTCACTAACGCTTAACATTGTAGTAGTCAAGAAAGACAAAAATACACAAAGCCTATTGAGATTAAGGTTGAGTTTGCACTTACAATTCCATGTAAATGTATACTTCGCTATGCATCAAGTAAAACTCGAAAATTATTACATGCACATTATTTTGGTAGCATACATTTGAAAGACTGAGTATTCAACTCGGACTTGTGTCTCTCAGATTTTTAGAAAACGTGTTAAATTCTCCATTACTAATTGTTTAAAATAAGTTTTTTCAGAGAAATGGTGCGCATATTTCAACATCTATTATAGAGAATTTAAAACATTTTTGAGAAAAACAAGTCCTAGGTATATCCTAGAGTACCATAAGAAAAGAAACAAAAATGACATCGAATGCGTATTTTTGGTGTTCGAATTCAGTTTCAAAAATGCTGTAGTTTGAAAATAAATACGATTGTAACCATCGTTTCCCACTTCGATACATTTGTAAGGAAATATTTTTGTGAACAACTGGCAAAGGCATGAAGCAGGCAGCCGCTATTTAGGGTACTAGTAAAACGACGTGCGTGATCTACACAGCCTGTTTTTCGTTTGCTTAGGTGTACTGTACGAGACAGCGTGATGTCAAAATCAACCTTAAGCGATGGAATTAAATTGAACTACTTTTGAAGTTTCAGTTGTATTTTAGCACTATAAAAAATGGTTTAGTAAATAATTAAACATACATTTTGGGAAAACAACAAAAATAATATCGCGGCTTTGATCATAAGTTGAGGGAGAGGGCGGAACTTACTTTCTACCACAGAGATGCATGCAGCGCACAGTTGAGGTGTGACCGTAGAGCGTGTGGATGCACTGACCGGTCTCCGCATTCCAAACTCGAAGCGTTCGGTCAGTGCTGCCGGAAACGATCGTTGTCCCATACATTTGTGACGACCACACTCCCCCCGTATGTCCGAGTAATGTCCGCAGGCATTTTCCAGTATTCGCCGACCAGACTTTTAGTGTATTATCATCAGATCCTGAGACAATCCTGCAACAACACAACATACAGTACATCATCTATAATATTCATAAATCACAGGCGCCTTCAAAAACTTTATTGTTGAGATATTGATTGATGATTGCCAACTGGCGTGCAAGAGTAACCTGAGCGAAATCAACTTAATTGCAAGGACAGAAAACTGCAAGTAATCTGTATAGTAATTTGGTATAGTCAAGCAAGGAGATGAGGTAAGCTAATCGTGATTTATGTTAATTTTCAGGGGTAGGTTCGTCAGACAGTATACCTTACAGCAAGAATTTTAAAATTTTTCCATAAGGATTCTATGTCTCTTTGCCGCCGTAGCTGTGAATGTAATTTCAAATGCAAAATTTTCCAGCTCAGATTCCGGCAGTTTGGGGTACACAGTTTGTAGTACAATGCATGCAAAAAATATCAAAAAAAGAGGAAAAATTCCCTTGGGCACATGTTTCTGACTTATGAAACTTTGTATTTCTAAATATGGTATAAAAATCGAAAAACTTTTTTCAATGCATTCCCAAAAAAATCCTTTTAGAGCGTTGTCCCGGCATCCCGAATTCACCCAAAAATCAAATGTTTAAAGACGACATTGCTTGATTAAAATATCGAATTATTTTTGGGGGGAACTGAAGTTAGATAGGCTCATTTCTTCTCATTCTCCCCCGGGGAACTAAATTGGAGAATACGAATGTGCTAATCTTCCTTAAATGGTTGCAGATTTGATGAGCAAGAGTGTGGGCGGGACGGAGAGGGAAGTGAGCGAGGAACTCGATCTAACGTGGAGGAGACGGAGGGGAAAGGCGCGTGGATGCGAACGGGCAGGAAAATGTCTGCGGATTAAAATCGTCGGTGGTCGTTGCGGCCCTTACCTATTTCCGTAGAATTGGAGACATGTAATGACGTGGTCGTCGTGACCCTTGAGTACTTTGGTAGGCCGAATGGGGTGATACCTCCAGTTCATTTCGACAGCATGCTGTCTTAAGTAGGCAGTCTTCCAGCGGGACACGGGAGAGGGCTCGTTGTTTATTGCTGTGATTTGAGTCGGTCTGTGGCGACGGTGGATACGATGAGACATGGCACTGTACAACCCAATCCCGGCCTCCCGACACTTCTCTCGCCACAGCAAATTGTCATCCGCCAGAATCCGCCAGTAACGACACGTTTGAGCCGCGTGCAGAAGATCTTTTGGCTCCAGAAAGGATAGCACGTACAATGCCAACTGCCAAATAAAAGAAAAGACTTAGAATGGAGTTTCGGCTCCTGCGCCCTATGGCCCAGCTATTGTCACAGACAAATCCCCTTGCGCTTCATTCATTTTCTTCGTCAATGAGCATAATCTGCACGAAGACTACATCTGTAAATTCTCGCGAAGGCCAAAAATTGCCTTGCCCTACGGAAGGACATTATAGCAGAGCTACTGGGGCTGTATAAAAAGGGTGTCGTACAATCACGTTGAAACATTTTTTGAGAAATGTGAGGTTTTCTAGAGGTAGGTGGGTGGGACGGATGAGTTAAGTAGACAGGTGGTACCGGTGGTAGGAATGAGTTGGTTACCTCTTTTGGTAGTAAGGATATGAAGTCCCGTTGGAACTGCGGCTCAATTACTTGCATCATATGGCGGACTTGAGATGGTTCGCTTATATTTATGAGTTCATCAATAGCTACCAGTCTCTCGGAATGACTCCAACCCTGTTCAACCACAAACATATTCCATTAATTAGTGTACACTCAGATGTCCATGCTAATTCCTCTTTGGCGCCATGCAATCCCTTTGAGGCCTCGCTCGATGGCTAAGGATGCGCCGTAGGAGCTCCCGACTGACACTTCCCATCCCGTGACCATGGAAGGGCTGCCGGGTGACAAAGTCTGAACAGGACGGAGAATGAAAATAAAATGTGGTGGGCCAGGGGATGAAAATAAAATGTGGTGGGCCAGGGGATGAAAATAAAATGTGGTGGGCCAGGGGGTGAAAATAAAATGTGGTGGGCAAGGGGATGAAAATAAAATGTGGTGGGCCAGGGGGTGAAAATAAAATGTGGTGGGCCAGAGGTTGAAAATAAAATGTGGTGGGCAAGGGAATGAAAATAAAATGTGGGCCAGACGGATAAAAATAAAGTATGGGCCAGGCAGATAAAAATAAAATATGGACCAAGGGATGTTGTGGGCTGAGGGAGGGATGAGTGAGAAGAAGGGGTAGACGTAGTGGAGAGTTGGAGGGAAGTAGGGGTGGGAGTAGTGGGTTCGGGGTGGGCGTTTAAGCGAAGGGCTAAAGTACCATATAAATTTGTATCCAGTCTTCTAGTTGGGGCGGTGGGTGCTGTTTGGAAGGAATAATACAGCGTGTCGTGCGAATTATGTCTTCTATATCACATTCCTCAACAGAGTCCGGGTCAGGGCTCGGACTGGAATCCATCTTCGCGGGAGTCGTGACGTGGCAGCCACCCGGTGGACACCGCTGCACTCCTCTTCTCCAGGCAGACGCCGCAGCCAGGCACTTGTCCGCTTCCTGCGACGCCCGTCACATCCAAACAAACAGTTACTCAGTCTACCCGAGAAACAACAACAATGAAAAAGACGGGTAGACGAGCAAAGAATTCACCGAAATTCTTCCGCGAGTCCCAACGGCGTCGTGACGAGTCGAGAGGTGACAACTGGCTCCAGCTCCTACTTCTGTGGACACATCCACTCCTTTCAGAAAACAAGTTGACCGTGGTGTTCCATTTTGAAAAAGTAATTAGTCGACGAGTTCCTGGGATTCTTTAGCTTTGCTCTCAGAGTGTGTGCTCCTCAAACCTCACGCCTCCGTGCACCATGGCCGTCACGTGGTGCGAGGCAAGGAAGAAACCCAAGAAACTCGCTTAACTCCACCGCCACTCCGTCCATCCCAAAATCCCAGTCGTGATCATTAGCGTTAATACCTTTCTATTGTAGACTTCAAGCCACTATTATTAGTAGAAAATAAAACTGGCCGAAGCAATTGTTTAAGCCGAATGGGATATCTCCTCAAAAATGGAAGATTTCCAATCAGGAAAACCGGGGGATCTCCAATGAGAAAAAATGGGAGATCTCCTCCAATGAGATAAAAACGGGAGATCTCCTCCAATGAGATAAAAACGGGAGATCTCCTCCAATGAGATAAAACCGGGAGATCTCCTCCAATGAGATAAAACCGGGAGATCTCCTCCAATGAGATAAAAATGGGAGATCTCCTCCAATGAGATAAAACCGGGAGATCTCCTCCAATGAGATAAAAACGGGAGATCTCCTCCAATGAGAAAAAATGGGAGATCTCCTCCAATGAGA